>CAUYQV010049824.1:0-40395 GCA_963574575.1 Galagoides demidoff | reverse complement strand
CTTCTTCCATGACCTGGCAATTATGAATTGGGCTACAATAAACATTCTGATACAAATATTTTTGTTGTAATGTGGTTTTTGGTCTTCTGGATATATACCTAATAAAGGAATTGCAGGATCAAAGGGTAGATCTATTTTTAGTTCTCTAAGTGTTCTCCAGATGTCTTTCCAAAAGGAGCATATTAGTTTGCATTCCTACCAACAGTGCAGAAGTGTTCCCTTTTCTCTACATCCACACCAGCATCTCTAGTTTTGGGATTTTGTGATATGGGCTAATCTTACTGGAGTTAGGTGATATCGCAAAGTAGTTTTGATTTGCATTTCTCTGATGATTAAGGATGGTGAGCATTTTTTCATATATCTGTAGGCCATGTGTCTATCTTTTTAGAGAAATTTCTCTTCAAGTCCCTTGCCCACCCTGAGATGGGATCACTTGTTCTCTTATAGTTCATGTAAGTGGAAGCATACTGTACAAATTTTTCTGTGACTTTTTTAAATATAATTTTTCTGAGATATACAATGTTGTGGTTGATTCCATCTGACTATATTATATATCATACAACTCTTTTAAGATTATTTGTTTTTCTGTTGTGGGACTTCGCATTGTTTCTAATTTCTTTTTTTGGCAGTTTTTGGCTGGGGCTGAGTTTGAACCCACCACCTTTGGCATATGGGGCCAGCGCCCTCCTCCTTTGAGCCAGAGGCACCAATCAGGGTTCTAATTTCTCACTGTAACACATTGCTTCTAGAAATATTTTTTGTTCATGTCTCCATTGATATTTGTATACAGGTAAAAATACATGTGCACACACATATACACATTCAAACCCACGATTTCATAGAATATATTTCTATTAATACAATCTCTGGGATTTGTGATATGTACATTTCCATATTTGCTCCATGATGCCAAATTAGATTCTGAGGTGACTATACCAACTTATTATCCTATAGAGCTATAATACTTAAAAAGACTTTAGTATTAACATAGGATACACAAAATAGACTAATTGAAAGAAAATCCAGAAAGTAATTTATGTTAATGTAGGAACTTGATTTGTGAAAGTGACAGTATTGTAGAAAAATAGAAAAGGCTGGATAATTAGTTATCCACAGACACAAAAGAGAAAACTGAATCTCAAGTTCTCCTTCATACTAAAACCAAATATCATTTCCAAGAGTATCAAAGACTTACAACTACAAAGCAAAAGTACAAAAAAAGTAGAGCACCATACAAGAAGCCAAAAATATTTCTTTTATTCTTTTCTTTCTTTTGCTGGCCCAGCTAGAGTGCAGTGGCATCATCATAGGTCTCTGCAACCTCAAACTCCTGGGCATAAGCAATCCTCTTGGCCTCAACTGCTTAAATAGCAGGGATTATAAGCATGTACCACCACAGCTGGCTAATTTTTCTATTTTTTTATAGATGGGTGCTGACTCTTGCTCCGGCTGGCCTCAAACTCCTGACCTCACTGATCTCAGCCTCTCAGAGTTGTTATTATGGGTGTGAACCCCCATACCATGTCCCAAACATTTCTTAAGGAAGACAAAAAAGCGAAAACAATGAAGGAAAATAAACTTGCCTAATTCGTTTTATATTTTATTTTATTTTATGCACAATGGGACACAAAAAAAGGGGAATAAAACAGAAAAATCAGAGAATGGGAAAATATGCCTGCATGGGGGGAAAGGCCTAAAGATTACAAGTTGTCATAACAATGAGGCACAAATGGATCAGTTAGGAGATAACTAAGCTGTTATTTCTATCAGGAATCATCAAACTTTTCTTGTAAATGGCAAGATAGTAAATATTTTAATGCCACTTTTTGGGCCACATATAATCTCTGCTCTCATATATGCAGAAAGAGAGAAACAAATGTATATGAATATATAAACATACGTGTATACAAATATATATAATAATGTATATTTCAAAGCTGTTTAATGTACTAACAGCAAGAGTACCAGTAAGAATACCAAAACCTGGTGGTGCCCGTAGCTCAGTGGGTAGGGTGTCAGACACATACACCCAGGCTGGTGGATTTGAGCCCGGCCAGGCCATCTAAACAGCAATGATAACTGCAACAACAACAACAAAATAGCTGGGCATTGTGGCAGGTGCCTACAATCCCAGCTACTTGGGAGGCAGAGGCAGGAGAATTGCTTAAGCCCAAGAGTTGGAGATGAGCTGTGATGCCACAGCACTCTACAGAGGGCAACAAAGTGAGACTCTGTCTCAAAAAAAAAAAAAAAAAATCCCCCGAAACCCCAAACCTGATAAGATACTACTGTAGTATTCATAGATCCATGTGGCCATGTATCATAATTTAGAACAAAAATTGTCTCCCACTGTATCTGGTCCAGCAACCATATTTTACCAACAAGGAAATGAAGGCCTCAAACAGTCAGAGCTGGTGACCAATTGGAAGAGGAAGAGAGAGGTACAAACACTACTGCCTTTGGGCAGCGCTAAGGGCCTGTGCTTGGTGTAGCTTTCTCAGCTCTTGTTGAGTCTGACACAACTTCGTAATTGTTAAGATAAGTCACACTGTTGATAGCACATGGCTTGTTTTCTAGCTTCTTGGAACGGAGCAAAGAGTAGCTCATCAGAGCTACAATAACATTCCTTTTTATTAAACCTATCTTTCAGAAAAGCCATAAAATGAGCAATTTTATCAACAGACTATTTCCAAACAAACCACTTTGAAAGGCGACAGAAACAAGTCTGGCAGCTGAGTTATCCTGGAAAGTTTCACTGGGAGAAAAAAAGCCTTCTCAGCACCTTCCTTCTCCATGGAAGCCAGAGCATCGTCAGGGAAACTGCCGGCTTCCCATATGTTCCGGGCCTTCTTGTATATAATCCTCCTGGGAACACTTTCCCAAGCTCTGAACCTCAAAGCAGACTTTCCAGAAACTTTTAGTTAGAGCCAAAGTCTGTATTATAGAACTTTTATTTATTTCCAATAGCTATGGGGAAGGTTAGTAGGTATTATTGACCCAGAGTATAATAATGTCCCTCAAGGCTAACCTTTAAATCTTTATGTGCCTAGTAATTCAAGCTATGCAGACCATCTTTCTCTGTCTTTAGGAATATTATAACATTCCATAAAGCTATCATAAAAAGAGTAGTGGAAAAGGGCAAAGGGAAATTACCTCTTTCTCCGTAACGGCTCTGCAGGGCATTCACGTACTCAGTTTACTCAAATGAGGTGCTCTTGGCAGTCTGCAGAGAGTTTCCTAAAAGAACTATCGCAGAGTAATATTAACCTGAAATACTGAATCCCTTTATTAAACCAAGAAGTCAAATTATCTCTTCCATTAATAAAAAATAAATTAACATCTCAGTTTGACTGTGATAAAAGACTCCTGTACTGCCAATAGTATTTACAAGAACATAAACAATAATTCCATAATGATGCTTACTACAGTGCTGTTTTCACCAGTTTTTTACAAGTCCAATAATTATATTCTTTGAGATACTTATATGATAAATTATAGTTATTAGATGATAACTTGCTAATTCTTAGTTCTTTTGGTGACTGAGATATATATATACCATTTTGACCTGGTGGATTGAGTTTTAAGTCTTTATTGCTTCAATATTTTCTAACTTGGATATTAATTCTAAGCTGGGAAAAAATATTTGCCCTTTGTTTCACATTAGCTTAGCAGGGCTCCTAGAAACAAAATATTTCACAAAAGTTCCCTGATAATACGGAGGATAAGAAAACTGCATTACTAATTATAAGGATCATATAAATATAATAAATATAATCCATATAATTATAAGGACCTTTACATATCATTAGGGACTTACCTTGGGTCAGTTAACAACAGGATCACCATTTATGTGGGTAATGAAGCTAGGATTAGGCCTCTCTGATGTGCGTAGTAACATTTATGGTTCCTGGGACCAGGATTTTGATCATTGGGATTGAGTTAGACTCATGTCTCTAATGCATTAAACATTATTCAATGACAGAATGTGGGCATAACATATATAGACACACATAGAGATACAATGGATGATTTAAAATGTAACAAGACTTTAAAAGACTAAGAAGAGACTAAGAAAGAAGGAAAGGCTCATACTCTGATAAAAATATCTATTTTTAGAAAAATTAGACACAAATCAGACTCATGGAATAACTTATCTCATTCAATACAGGAAAATACAAGAATGCCTTCTTATATTGCTTTTTATTCTGCCATATTTTGGAGGTCTTAGCCAGCACAATAAGATAAGAAAAAGGAATAGAATTATATGAGTTAAAGAAAAAGGGTACAATTTTTTTTTAGTGCAAATAATACATAATTTTTTGCAGAATATAGTTAATAAGATAATCAGTGGAGAAAAAGCAACCATAGTGATAAAAACTCTAGGACATCTGGGAATAAAAGTAGCAACAGGTGGGCAATCTCCTCATAAGAAAATTACAAAGCTCTATTTTTTTTTAAGTTATTAAGGAGTGCTCAAATGATATATGACATGAACAATGGTCATGAAAAAACTGACAATGTTATAAAATAGAAAAATTTTAAAGTTATACATTTAGTAAGTTTTTTTTCATATTTTTAAAAATTTTATTTTCAAATAATTTTAGATTTTCAGAAAAGATACAAAGATAATATACTTTCCATATATCCTCCCATCTTCTCCTCTCTTCTCTTCCTTTTTTTTTTCTTTTATTAAATCATAGCTGTGTACCTTAATGCAATCATGGGGTACCATGTGCTGGTATACAATTTGAAATGTTTTAATCAACATATTAATTAATTGCTTTCTAAATTTGACTAGCTTATTCTAAATGTATTAGTTAAGAACAAAAGATATCTATTGGAAAAACTGAAAAAGAATGAGGCCACAGGATTCAACCCAATATTAAGAATCATTAAAAAGGGAATCTATGAAGACAATGTACTATTGATTGACAGAGACACACACTGCCTTACTAAACTGGTCAGAGATCAGAAAAACGACAAATGACATGTCCACACTATGGAAACCTGACATGCAACAGGAACACTTAAATATCGTTGGGAGAAATGGGACACTTAATAATGACCCATGATGTGTCATAATCCTTTACACAAAATAAATTTCAGGTGCCTTTAAGATTCACATGAGAAAATCTAAATTTAAAATCTTTAGAAGAAAATTTAGGATCATTTGTTGATAACCCTCAAGTCAGGAAATAGATATTAAACAAACTGCAAAAAGCAGAAATAAGTAGTTTGATGGATTTGGCTAAATTAATATTGAATTTTCTATTCAACAAAAATACAATGAACAGAATGAATAGATCATCAAATTGAATAGGGAGAAGATACTTTCCATATATATTACCGTGAGAGAAATTATATTCAAATTATCTAATCAATACTTATAAATTTATACAGGCAACAAAAAAAAAAAAACAGAAACAAGAAAAAAGCTCTAACACAGCTAAAGAAATGGCTAAATAGTCACAAAGAAATTTAAAAAAAAGGCCTGAATAGACAATAATGTATTTTATGTGTAATCTGTGCTCATCCTTGCTAGCAATAAGGAAAATATAGGTTTAAATAATAGATACCATTTCACATTTATTAGGCAAATAGTCCCAACTACAGCAAATTGAATGTTCCCATGCTAGCTTTGTAGGGTCAATTCTTACGTTTACTCTGGAGAACAAATCTGCACTGCCTATTAGATTTTGAGGTATAAATATTCATCCCAGAGACCCCGATTCTAGGTATATATCTTCTCTAGCACATGTGTACAAGGAGAAACATAAACATTCTTTGTAGGATTGTTTATAGCAAAACTCTGGAAAAGACTTATTTGTAACCAGAATATATAAATTGTTATATATTTACAGAGTAGCACAGAGTAGCTACTGTACAGCCATTCGAATAAATGAAGTAAAGGAGTAGTTTTTGGCGTGTATTAATCTCAAACACATAATGCTGAGTGAAAACAGGAAGTCAGGAAATTATATACTCAAAATATTAACATCGAAAAACATTAAAATAGTGCATTTTTATTAGCAGCCAAATGGTTTGTTTACTGCTTAGGACATAAAGCATCATTCCATAAGCACCCAGTAAATATTTTTTGCATGATTTTTTTAAACAATAGGAGTGAAATAAAAGCAAGGGAATTGTTTCCATAAAATTTTAGGAGAATGGTTACCATGTGCAGGAAAGAAATAGCATCAGATCAGGGAGAGCGATCTAGAGCCTTGAATTCCACAGGGAATATTTTATGCCTTGAATGTCTGAAGCAAATTTGACAAAATGCTGACATTTGATGAGCTCCTAGGGCTGGTCAAAGATGTTTGTTTTTCATTAGTGACGACTTCGTTCAGTATTTTAAATTTTAAAAATTAAGAAAGGTAAATGTCTAGGTTGACAAATGGAAAATGTGTTTAGATGAACTAAATATTTTCCATGTGTTCCTCATTTTTTTAATCCTCATTCTCTCGGGAAATCAATGGCATCGTTCATCGTATTTTATATTCCTGTCAACTCAAGATGATAGTGGGTTTGGAATGTGGGGACTATTCCAGATTATTATAAAGTATCCACTCCTAATTTTACAACAAATTTGAAGATATAGAGAGAATATTTTAAAATAATATTGGACAATTTTTTCTGTATCCAGAGCTGTCTTTTACTTTTCAGTCAAAAATATAAAATGTTCTTTAATACCTTGATCTGTGATGTGTTGAATTAGCTACCAGGGAATTGATTAGAGGAGGTGAGACAAAGTGTGACAATCCGGGCCACAGAAGCAATAATTGATTCAAAAACTAAAATGATGTTGCATCTGTCAGTGGTATCGGATCCAGGGAGATCTGTTTGGGGCCTGTCAGTGGTGTGTTAAATTGCAGAGAATTTTTTTCCAGCTTGTAGTTTTGTAGGCTTAGACCTAGAATGCATGCCACATCTCACCATAAGGTATAGACATGAAATACACATATGACAAAAAGGGAGTGCCTCAGGAGAAGAAGGTTACAGCATACCCAGGAAGTTTAGACCATGAGCATCATAAATAAAATTTGATCTTTTAGGAAAGGGGACATATATATAGTGCAGCATTTGAGTAAGTAAAAGGGTTAATAGCTCATGAAATTTTGGAGACAAAACAGATATGGAGGAATAGGAGATATAAATACACACAATCAATATTTGCATTATGGACTTTAACCATGGTTTTTTTTTTTTATTTGTTTGTTTTGAAGACAGCATCTCACTCATTTCCCTGGGTAGAGTGCTATGACATCATAGCTCACAGCAACCTCAAACTCCTGGCCCAAGCTATCCTCATGCCTCAGCCTCCTGAGTAGCTGGGACTACATGCACCCTCCACAAAGGCCAGCTAAGTTATCTATTTTTCATAAAGACAGGGTCCTGCTTTTGCTCATGCTGATCTCAAGCTCCTGAGCTCAAGCGACCCCCAGAGTGTTAGGATTACAAGCATGAGCCACCCCACTCAACCTAATCATATTCTTTATTTGACAAACCATTTTAAAGTGTGAGGGCTATAATCTTACAAAATAATAAGAATGACTTATATATAATAAGTATAATATTATATATAATGTACATATTAGAAATAAGCATTATATTAGAAACATAAATTATAAAATTCTCTTGTATGCTCTTAAGGCTCCATAAGCTCCATAAGTCACTTTAAAATATTAGGGCTTTGATCATTTAAGCAATTGAATCTAACCTCTACACTTCATTCGCAAGACACAGGCAAACACATCAGGTGTGTTCCTTGTCCATCAACAGCTATAGTAAGAAATTGGGAAAATTTTAAAACAAGCTTAGCAGTAGCTTTCTAGCTGTTAAGAATGAGTACAATATTAAGTCTGGTCTCTCACTTCTCTAGAGATTTTTCCATAGCTTTCTTTCTGTAATATGTTTAATCATGTTTATAATCACTTGCCACAATATAAAGAAACACTTTTCCTTGTATTTTATATAAAGATAAGCAATAACTTTCCAAAATGGTGAATGCCAACTCAAGTCAAATGCACTGGCCAGTGGGGTTCGAGTAAGTCCCTCAGCCCTTCTGGAAGGCAAATCAGGCCCACAAGGAACACTGCATTGATATTTTTTTTCTCATCTTTTATCATGTTCATTTATTCGTGTTCATTCTTCATTCATTTATTCTCAATAAAAAGAAAACCTTGAATTTCTCTATTCTGTACCCAGCAGCATGCCAGTTATTTGGGATTAGTTACATAGTTAGTTCATCAATTCCTTTATTCATCACTGTGTGTTCTACATGGTGCAGGCACCATGGTCCATGAAAGGAACATGTTTTATGCTGTTGTGAAACTTTTCTGTAGAAGGTTAACACCCATTAAACTCCCCCTTTAGGAGCATACAGTCTCTAAGTGCTGTGCACTTTGAGGTCAGGAGGTTTTCTACAATTTCCTTTCAGTGTGTGCTTAGAAAATGTGCTGAAAATCATTGAAGAGTTGTATTGCAGATATCTTGGGAGCATAGTATTTCTAATTTCTCAACCTTTCTAGACGTCAAGATTTCATATATATTTGTTCCAGATGAAACTTTCTAAAAAGAAATAATGGAATGCCATCTCCAGGGGAGATGAGAGAGTCCTGTGGGTGATCACAGAGACAGGCAGACTAACATGGAGCAGCTCTGAGTTATGTTAATTTGCTCTTCCTGCAATCTGACGGACATCTTCCTGATCCCCAAAGCACCCTCAGTTATATGCATTTGCTTCTGTAAAACTTACATTTATTTTTAAAATCAACAGAAAATATGTGAAAAGAATTTTCAGCTGGG
The DNA here is from genome assembly GCA_963574575.1 of Galagoides demidoff. Lineage (NCBI taxonomy): Eukaryota > Metazoa > Chordata > Mammalia > Primates > Galagidae > Galagoides > Galagoides demidoff. The sequence goes on along the minus strand of CAUYQV010049824.1, from coordinate 31,587 downwards.
AAACCTAGGAGGTAATTCTTTTTAAACTGGATATACTTCAAAGTTATTTTATTGTAAGCAAGGAAATCTGATTTTGGATTAGTAACTGAAAAAAAAAACATTGTGGGTAAGAGCAAAGCAGAAAACAGAGGGAAAAAATCATTAAGGAACATTGTCAAAATGTGAGGAAATAGACTAAAAATTACTGGCTTAAAATAACCACCATTTTGGTTCAGCACCTATAGCCCAGTGGTTAGGGTGGTGGCCACATGCCCCAGGGCTGGTGGGTTGGAACCTGGCCCAGGCCTGCCAACCAACGATGAAAACAACAACAACAAAAATAGCAGGATGTTGTGGCGGGAACCTGTAGTCCCAGCTACTTGGGAGGCTGAGGCAAGAGAATCACTTTTGTCCAAGAGTTTGAGGTTGCTGTAAGCTATGACGTCATAGCACTCTACTGAGGGCAAAGTAGTGAGACTCTGTCTCAAAAAATAAATAAATAAATAACCACCATGTTATTTGTTCATGATGCTGTGGGTCAATGATTTAAGCTGAGCTCAAACTATTCAAATTCCTTGCTAGTTACATGCTAAAAATCATACCAATGATCTATGGGGCACAATTATTTAATAATCTATCAGATGATAACTTAATTATATTAGGTTGAATAGGGTCTTTTTTCATATATTTGAAAGTAGGAATCAACCAGGGCTTGAAAATGGGTGCATTAATTTTTCATAAGAATTGTTGACCTTTTTTAAACTTGTCAGGTCACTTAAGTATGAGGTCAGTAGTGAGCGGGTAAAGTGACAATCTGAGTGGCACGTTATGTTGGTAGTGACTGTCCCTTGGGCCTCTCTCCCATGTTCTTTCTGCTCCTCAAGGAGGGTAGCTTATACTTCTCCACACAACATTGGTAGCAACATTCTAAAGTGGTGAGAGTAGATGCTTTGGATTTCCTTGATCATGCTCCTTGCAAGTTGTAAATCATCATTTCAGAAACATTCTGTTGGTCAAAACAAGACCCAGTGCCAGCCCAGATTCAAAGGGTGAGGAAATAGCCACTTCTCATTGGGAGGGGCTACAGATAATGTATGGCCACTTTTAGTCCATTGTAGGGATGGCCAGCCCCTACACAGCTTGTGGGTATCCCTGATGCTTGATGGAGATGAGGGAATAAAGGAAATAAAGACAAAGACACAGGGGAGGAGCTAAAATAATGGGCCCAGGGGGACCTTTGCTGCCTTATGGGAGGAGGACCCTTTGCTCTGGGTTAACTCCGTGTTTATAACATCATCAAATTAGCAAGTCAGTGAGCAGAGCACAAACTGCCCTACACTTCATCATTCCTGCAGTGTTTCCAATTTCAACTCAGCTACCCTGCAACTAACTTTTATAACTGTTTACTGCCCTTTGTTATCTCTAACTTCAGGGAATGAGATATAGTTTAAGGAACAAAGAACTGGATGTAGAAGCAGGATGGGAGAGCAAACAACAAGTGTGACTGCGCACACAGCAACCAAGAGAGGCAATTAGTCTCAAGGTCTCTAGGCTGACGCCATAGCCACATGGGGAGCAGGGGAGAAAGAAGCTCTTCTTCTCATCTCGACGCCAAGAATTGTTTCTCTTCTACAGAAACTGGCCGCAGTACTGTTCCCAGTGACTAGCAGCAGATCATTAAGTCTTCCAAGACTTTGTACAGGCTCTGAGGAGGGGGAAGGTCAGGCCTCAGCAAGAATTTCTTGTCTTCTTTTTCAAGGCCTATGCTGTCATGTTCAACAGGCTTTAGGGGCTCCCGATATGCATCGTGGTCTCCCTGTGTACATGTGCTCTTCAGTATCCACCACTTCTATCTTCTGTTATTCTTTTATACTCCTAACCTACACCTAATAGAAACTTCTCATGAAAAATCCAATTTATGTATCCTTCAAGAGGACACTTCCCTCTGCCTCTGCTTCCTCCAGTACGTCCTCCCATCTCTCCACCCACACAGTCAATCACAGCTGAGGATCAAGAACAGCAGAACGTTTCCTTAGGAAATCCTTTGAAGAGTTACCTCCAACCCCTACCAATTATAGGGCGAGGTTGCTAGTTCTGGCTCAGGATGTGCACCTGTGTTTTGTTCTTCACAGAGCAGTTTTTCTTGATTGGCAATGCTGACAAAATTATAGGTAGTATAGGAGGGCTAACAACTGAACGCCAGGGTATCATTACGAAAAGAGGAGAATAAATTCCAGGCAAGCAAAAACAATGGAGGCCAATACTGAAGTTCCCTGGGAAACTCACTCACTCTTTCAGGTTTGAGCCTGGCACCTCATTTGTATATTGAGGATGGTTAAGTAGAAAGCTCAGAGAAGTTTCTTTTGGCCGTGATTATGCTGCTCTGATTCTCTTCTGTCTCTGTTCTGCCTCTTCGTTTTGAGTCACCAATTGCTTCAGACAGCCACAGACCACAGACCATATGCTCTCCTTAAACTTCATGGCAAAATAGAAAGTCTGGGTTAAGGAATCAACATTTCATTTTAGACTATGCTTTACAGTGTAAGTTTTATGAATATAGGAAATGTATTAGTATATTGTCCATCTCTGAATCTTCATCGCCTGATGTGTTAGAGGCTAAGTATTAATTTCAGTGTGGAAGAATCAAGTCATTATGGAATCTTCCAAATATCTTCCACTTCATGGGCCTGGTTTTTGTTTTATGTGGCAGGAGGTGATTGAAACAGCAATATACTGACTGTGTTATGCCCAAAGTGAATATTACTCTGTTCTTTCATCCCTTTTACAATCACCCTTCTCAAATTTACGGAAGAAATGGCTGCCTTTAACCTATTCTGTATCTTACTAAGGTGCATTACTTTGGGTACCAAATTCCTCCATGATACAAAAGAAACAAATTGAAATATTATTGACAAACTTTTAAAAGGTAAATGAATGTAATGAACAGCTAACATTGGTTTCCAAGCAAAATTGTTTCTAATTCCTCACTTTCAAGTAAAGGAAAAGAGAACTTACAACCAGTTGTCATTTGAAAGATTATTAAGTTATTGTGGGTGGGGGTGGTAGACCTTTGGTATGATTTTGGGGGCATAAAACTAGCAAGAGATTAAAATAATTTGGCAAAATTTCCCTAATACAACCTTTTAATTCCTAAATACTTGCCTGTGTTGATTAAGTATCTTATTTCTTGTTAAAATGAAGGAATGACATTATGTCTGAAAAGAGGATGGGGCAACCCCCGTCTATTCTGGTTCTTAGTGATCCTTAGAAGTAATAGAAAATGATCTGATCAGTTTCAGTGACTGAGAAGAAACATTCATGGGGGAGGGTGTCAGTAGCCTCATGGCTCCCCAGGCTGAGGGATGGAATGCCCCCCTCAGAGTGGGTAATGGGGTATTATGGCCAACATTGGTAACAAAAAGGATTCCCCCTCTGAGGGGGAACCTTACTAAAGCCTAGTACCTGATGAAGTCGAATAGCATCTGGGGAAAGCTAGTACCTATCCAGAAACAAGGACCAGCTACATAATTCATGGGTTCCAGTATAAAATGAAATCACGGAGCCCTTGGTTTAAAAATACAGAGCATCTTGGTTTCAAGATGGTGACAACAAAACACTTAAGGGAGTGCAGCGCACTTGTGAGCATGGGTTCTATGCAACTGCACAGGCAGCATTTCCATGATGTTTTCCCTGCCAAAGTCCACATCAGCACAACCCCCCGGTCTGAGACTAAGGTTGCCAGAAGTACAGTGAAGCCAGGACGCCTCTCCTCAGCCACACCCTGCGATCCAGTAAGTGCAGCTTTCCTGTCACGTGCTGACCTCTATTCTCCATCCCTGCAGTGATTACTGTCAGGGAGAAGGTAAGGGGACCGGTTTGCTCAGAGCCACATTCTGTCTCATCCTTTTCATCATGAAGTGGGCTCAGTGCATTAGCTAGTACTATGGGAAGGAGGATTTGAACTTGACTATTGTTATAGGTAAAAGTTCTTATTAAGTAAATGAACAATACTGAGTCTTAAATATCGCAGTAAGCCTCTGCTCTAATGACAGTAACTAAAACCATATGGTGTCTCACAAACTATAATTAACAGACCCACTAATTAATAGGAAAGGGGAATTGGAAAGAGGGGAGTTTAGTTGAACTACAGGAAGAATTAATACAACTTCATGTATATGAATAAAAATGTCAAGCCTTCCCGATAAAGTAATTAACTAAGTACACTTATGGCCATGTTTGAAGTAAAGAATCCCAAGGGATAATGGGAAGGTAGAAAAAGGGGAGGTGGTGAGGTTTGGGGGTATCAGAAAGATCAGAGAAGAATGTTTAGATTGAGAGGCTTAAAACAGACAGGGGCAATGTAATCAGTTATGCGTAGATAAGATTTCATTTAAATTTAATTATAAAATGATAATTAGCTAAAGGGATTTTATTTAAAAAATTAATATCTAAAGTCACATCTAGTAATGATGGAAAAAAATAAAACCGTCTTTCACAATACAGTTTAGGACTTAGATATTTTGTGATTTTTCATAAAAAGCAAAGATTGAAGGGAAGAACAGTTTTCTTTTGCATTTTGTGTGATCCTATGATATTCCAATAAACTAAGACCAAACATTAAAGACCCATTTGAAAAGGCTTTCAGATGGATCTCCTGGGTATGTAGGTGTAACTCAACAGATATTAGGAGGGGATGAAAGACACACGCAGAAAAAATGAAGAAAGAATGGTGGTGCCTGAGTAGCACTGGGAGTATAACTGTGTAAATGACACAGTGGAATTATGCTGGTAATTTCCTCCTCCTGCACATATAAATTATGCAGTGAATATTGGATTGGTAGCTTCTTTGTACTGAGAACTGCCTGTTCGCTTCCAGGGCCTGGCAGACGCGAGAGCTGGGCTGAGAGGAGTTAGCACGCAATGGAGAAACCAGGGACATAAAAAACCATGTGCATTGCGCAGGATAATGGAAGACTACAAAGTGTAAACCCACAGCCTGAGAGTGAAATTTAGAGAAGACACACATTTCATTCAACCTGGGATTTGGGCTGCCATGTTGGCAGGTATAATAAGAAGCTTCTTAAATAATTAACAACTCCAGCTAATTGCTTGGTCCACAGTAAAGTTAACAGCTTTTAGTTGATGTTTTCTTTGCAAGCAATAAAAAGGCTTACTTAGATCCTCTATTTGTTCTTTTAAAAAATTGCCAACAATGCATCAGAAAGGGCGATAATGTATAGAACACTGGCAAATAAATGTCCTCACGACTTAGCTGGCCTCTTGATAGTAGTTTGACATATATTTTTCATGTTTTAGAATGATAAATACAACATCTTTTTGGAGCCTAACTTACCAAAAAATGGCATATGGCGAATGCAAAATGTCCAAGAAAGCTGCTGTTTAAGGTTAGCACTAGGTTCTTCACTTTCTTCAAAAATGCGGGTTAGTTCATACTCTCTAGTATTTGTCCTTACTGGAAATAGGCATGTGTGTTAAATATTGAGATCATTGCATTCCAAACGCTTCAAAGAATAGATCATTATTTTCTGAAGGGATACTTATTTAAAACATTTATTAAACTACTATTGATAAAGCAATGGGCTGTATCAGCCGTATCCAACAGAAATACAATATAAATCATAAATGTATGTCATTTATTCAGGAGGGGAAGTCAGTACAGATCTCACTGGGCTAGAATGTAGCTATGGACAGGGCTGCATTCCTTTTTGGAGGCTCCAGGGAAGCATCTGTGTCCTCTCCTTTCCAGCATCTAGGCTGCCAACAGTGCTTGGTTCATGGCTTCCTTCCATCTTCTGAACCATCTATGAGGGGGTGAGTCTTCCTCACAAGGAATCTCTTCAGCCTCCTCTTCTGTCTCTGTCTTTCACTTTTAAAAGTCCCTCTGATTATACTGGGCCCAATATTACAGAATAATCACTCTATTTTTAAATCATTAACAACTTTGATTCTATCCACAACCTTAATTCCTTCTTTCGATGTAATGTAACATACTCACAGGTTCCAGGGATTAAGACATGAACATCTCAAAGGGCCAATATTCTGCTGGGCACAAACAGCAGTATGCTGTGCACTTGGTAGCATCGCTGTGGAGATGGTGGAGATGAAAGGAAGCACCCTGAAAAGCACTTTGAAGAGTACCCGGTGCAGTAACGCTGACAGTATTATGATGGGTAGAGACGATAAATAATGAAAGAAGGAGAATGAGTAGAAACAGTTGGAACACCGCAAATGTGCAAATTAGGAAGCTCGGGATGCAGGTGGGGTGTCTACGTGCAGAAATAATGTTCTCTATTCAGAGGGTTACTCAAATCTAGAGTATTATGTTCAATCGCAATCCTGCTGCAAAGGAGACATTTATCCACAGGAATTAACCCAGACAAGGATAGTAAGGAAGAGGGTCAGCTGCAGCCACCTCGCAGGAGGTGTAGTGGTTGCAGAGAGTAACGGGTCAGCACGAGGCCAGAGCCAACATCACGGGCATGTGGCCCATGCAGTTCCCTGGTAGAACTCACAAGGGCACCATGCTTGGTTTTCTGCTCTTCAGTAGCCATCTTGAAACTCTAAAATATTCATCTTTCTATTGGTGTTTTATTGAGGTCATGTGGGAAAACAGAGCCTGTGTGTGAGCAGAGAAGGTACACAAAATACACATGTCCATTCATGCTCTTCACAAAGCATCTGAAATGCACCGTGAGCTCAGAGCTCTGGTAAACTTCACCATACATGGAAGTTCACACTGACTCAAAATGAGTATCAGATAAGCGTGTCACAACTGCATAAGGACAGGGGCTCATATCCAAGAGAGGCCACACTTTCTGCTTGAACCAGAATATTCTTTAATTACAGAAAGAAGGCTAGGACTTCAAGACCCAGGAATGACAATATCACTTGTCAGATCCTTTCTTCCTCATAGCACTTGCTTTGTATGAGCCCATCACTGACACCATTAAAATGATTATGCAGAAACTATGGGAAAGAAAAGGCAACCTTGTATTTCTTTTTCTCTCAGTTCTTCCTTACTCATCTATAAGTAGAGGGTAGTGTTGAGAGACTCTGTGTGTCTATGAAGAAATAACATAAAAACAATTGAGTTGGTTTTGTGAAGCATTTCTACTGTTTTGTAAAAATGGGATAGGTATGCACGTACCAGCTATGGAATACAAATGGTGCTTCTTCATTGATCTTGCATTTGAGCTAAATGCTCTTACATTTGCATTTAAACTTACTATTGTATCATATAGGTCAAGTAGTACCAGCTATGCTACTCATTTAAAATTCATATTTTCTTCCATAGAATGACATCATATGGCAAATAAAAACATTGCAAATTGATAGGAAGATCATATATTTTAACTTATTTCACAATACTTTTCTTGATTATTGAACAAGCGGTCTTGCATTTTTATTTTACATTGTGGCTTGCAAATTATGTAGCCAACCACGCATGAGAGTTCTGGAGTCAGATCACATTTGAGAATTCCAGGTCCCCCTCCTGCTAGTTGTGTAACCTGAGATTAATTATTTAAACTCTTTGGGCCTTAGCTTTCCTCACTAGGGAAATGAAGGCTTGATAGGGTTTTAATATGGAAGAATTTGGTTAATCCATGTATTACCCTCAGAATAGTATCTGTTTCACACTACCAGAATGTAAATAACACAATAATAAGTTCTCTGTCTACTTTGTCTAAAATTACATCTGATGCATAGTTGGGGTCAATAAGTAATTTTGGAAAGAATGAATGCATTCAATAAACCAGATCATTTATTTCCAAAACTGGCTAGGCCAACGATACAATTTCTATTAAATATGGATTTCTGGACCCTGTACATCTAAGTTTCTGATTCAATGCTTTTGGGGTAGAGTCCAAAATATAAATTTTTAAAAGCTCCCTGGGTAATTCTAATGGATTCCAGGTTTGGGGTCATTTCACTTTTAATGTACTTCCACATATCTAGGCTTTTCCTTACCTTATTCCCTCTGCCTGGTTTTCTCATTTATTTCCTCCATAGGGTGAAATTATAGACATTCTTCCATGCCAAGCTCCCTGTGTCTGTACTCTAGCACAGTAGGATATATAATTCACTTATTGTATCTTACTGCAGATGCTTGGTGTGTGTACTCAATGTTATTAGATGGCCAGGTACATATTTGGCATATACTTTATACCCAAAGGACCTAACCTCCAGTGGTTACTGAATAAATGATTAATTGCATAATTCACTACCCTGGAGAAGGTACAATGGAATGAGATTGGAAGCCATACTCAAGGAGAGAGCTGAAGACAGGCAAAACTTCTCATTCAAATGAAAAACTCAGGCTACTTCCATATTCCAATAGTTTGTATATCCGAGGACAGCAGATATCAGCCAGGGTCCTGTTGGGTATCTACGTGTGATATGCTTTGATAGCTGGGCAATGTTGTGGGAAGCATTTGACTACAAGCTGTCACTTTCATAGGAAACTTGCCTTAACTACTGAACACAGCTATGAAAGAGAAATAAAATAGATGGTAGGTTAATTTGGCCAAAATTTTGAAGCCCGTAATATTAACATAAGAACAAATAGATTAGGAAGCAGGTATACAACTTTGAAGATAATTTCATTAAGGAAAATAATAGTTTCTTTATCATTTTCTATACTCAGCTAAAATGTATGTGCATCTCTTCCATGCCAGTAAGAAACTCTTTTTTTGTAACAATAGAAAGTTTTAATATTACTCTTAAAGATAGGTATATTAAAGAGCTACCTCCATGATATCATGTGAGGGATGAACATTCAATGGTGCCCCAACATATGTGACATCTATAGCACAGATTGCCAACATTGCTATGATTAGGAAACATATTTCAGGATTAAGCTCCAAAACCTCTATCACTGAAGATATCATTAGCAGATATCTAATCTGCTATAATAAATCCCTTGAAAGTCTTCTGTTTGCAGTTATAGATTTGGAGAAATCCAAAGGCACAGGAAGCCCTATTTAAGCAAAGTTCAAGGTTCCCAAAAGGAGAGGTGCTGCAGATAAGCTGTGTCTCCATAACAGGTGTGACTGGCCTGAGCCCTGTTGTAGATCTGAAAACATAAATTGCATTTCTACTGCGCCCAGTCTGAACAGATGTAACTGTATAGACCACGGGGACACACCTGCGTCTATAACCACTGCAACTATTGTATTTGAGATGGTTCGACAATAACAAGGAAGTGTAGAGGGTAGTGTAAATCCCACATTTTTGCTTTCCTTGTGTACGTGCAGTTGCCTTGGTAGAGGGAAGAGTGGTCCAAGGAAATGCTTTTTCTTTTGACCAAATGTCACTTTTACTTAAATAGACCATGAACAGTGCAGCACAATCCAAGAGACATAGTTACCCAGTGAGTGAGCCTTATAATAAGAGGCAAGGTCCCTGTAGACTTGTCCAGATTAACTGAACAATGAAAGATTTCATAGACACTGCCTAATACAATACCAGGTAGACTTCATGTGGCCAGAAGGGAGGGCTCTTACAGGTACAGTACAGCAAAACATGAGTCTCCCTATCAGATATATGGCTGCTGGGACCAAATGAGATTTTGCATGAACACTGAAGAAAAAAAGCAATTCAACCTTGTGAATTCAGACAGTCTAGGCTCCATTTCCTATCCTCCTCCTCCTCCTCCCCCACCCATGCTGACCCCTGGCTTGATAGCGAATAAATCAATGTGATATTTCCAAACAAGGAATGTTCCTGGATTCAGGCCACATGAGTGCTTGTCCCAGCTCTGCCATACTGACCTTGGGTAAAATTAGATGACCTTTTGGTGTCTCATTTTTCTTACCTGAAAATTCAGATTAAAGATCTTTCCCTATTTAATTTTCAGGGTTGATTGAAAATAAAATGAGTTTCTGCATGTGAAAAAGCTAGAAAAAGAAAATAAATAAAGCATTCCATAAATGCAAGGTCAGCTGATATGAGCAATACATGTATAGTTTCTGGGGTTAATTACTCTGATCCCTGATTTTAAAGAACAGAAGGTAACTTGCTCAGCAATTTGCTAACACCTTTCTCCTAGACTTCATCTATAATAGCATTCTCTTAAATTTTTTGGTTAACTGTCCTGGTAATTCAGTCAAAAAATACTGAAAATTTTATACAGAAACATGACATGACACAATGAATAGATCTCTATGGCTTAAAATCATGAGGCCTGACTTGTGTCAGATGTTATCTGTGCTGGGATGTGTGGCCATAGAAATTCTAACTCCCGATAACCAACCCCGCATTTTAGCAAAAGTTACATTCGAATTAACTGCTCAACATTTGGCACAAAAGAAACAAGTAATCATCACTCTGAATTGGAAGAGCCAGTTCAGATCCCAGACCTTGCAGATAAATGACAAATCCATTAGAGGTCAGAGGGCTTACGGCATCAATTCTGTAATAACTAAATTCTGAGAGTTTTACTTTTACATGAATATACGAGGTGGCAATTGTCAGCCTTGTTAAACCTGGTTGCTTAGAGACAGCTGACTGATTAGAAGATAGTTGCTATCTGCGTGTGTAATTATTGTGATTACTATTACTGTGGTAGCCCTCAGTGGGATCCTGAAAATGGTAATACGGTGTAGCATTTCACAAACTTAGGCCTATAAAAACTCAATATATATCCCAGTAAAAAAGATTTATAATATCCCTTCCTTGCCATTTCAATGGGTTCATTTAAAGAATAATACAATTATTCTCTCTCGGCTGATATAGTTGCTTCCTTTCAATTTCATTATGAAATAGAATCAGAGGTTATTACCAAAGACGAGGGGAGGAAAACAAAAGCCTTCTGAGGAAAGATTAGCAGAGACTGATCCTGCTCGGGTCTCTATCTCATAATTGAGTAAACGGCATCTTCAAAAAATCCCAGTGTGACAAATGCTGAGGCATTTGATTTGACTTGTGATCATATTAGTGAGTAATAAATAGCATGACAATAGATTACATTTTTATTTCTTTATGCTAAAGCTTAGGTCAGACTCACCAAAACTGGCTCAGTGAGGATACAGTCTGTATTAGTTTGAAGCAGGAGTTTAATCGTAGCTATTTTGTCCCCAGAGCAAATGAAATCACAGGGAACACAGACAGCACACCTGCATCGTGTTGGTGCATGAATACTTGTCACCAATAATCTCTGCAACTCAGAGCCGCAAATGCTGCTGCAGTAATTGAAGTGGAAGAGAAAAGGGCTCCTAGTCATGGGGAAAATGTGACATAAAACAGGTGTCTCCTGCTCTTTCCTCAGCACACAGCATAGGTGGCCAGCTAGATGCCCCCAGACTGCCCCTCTGGTGGGTGCACGTATTTCTCTAGGTTTCCCTTTGGAGAAGTCAGAAGCACAGGCTCCTGCTAGATTCGGCCCTGTTCTTGGAAAAGGAGGAGACTCTGTGTTTGTTCAGCTCCTCCTCGTGATTAAATAAAAGCAACAGTGAAACTGCTGGCTTGATTGGGTGCATGCCTGCTAGCTGAGAAAAACAACAATGGCAATTACATTTATGGTGTGTGTGTGTGTTGGATCATGGGCCTTTGAGCAGCTAATGAGTCCTAAGGATCAACTTTTGTCTAGATTAGCAGATATTTTAAATAATTATAATTAAAATGTAGTATGAAGTAAGTGCCGAAAGGGAAGAGATGACTAGCATCGTAGACTCTTCAGAATGGTTCCTTGGAAAGTGGGGTTATCAACTTAGGCCAGAGATGACCTAAGAAGAAACATTCTCTTCACCTTCCCAGACATGCTGAATGTAGAGGAAAACACTTCAAAAGCACATAGTTTTCAAGAATTCTAAAAGCTATTTGAAGATAATTTGTTTATTAAGATAAGATGATACCTGGTCCTTGTAGAAAAACAAGACCTCTCAAAAATAAGTAAAGGACATAAAAACAACTCATGATCCCAGGATACTGTGAATAACAGGGGATTACTGGGGGGTTATTTTTTAAGACCAAAGTTTGTCATCTAAGTATGCAAATATGTTGCTCATATTTGAAGAAGAATTTTTGAAGATAGAAATAATAATTTGAGAATAGAGGCACCTGTAAAACATCAACTTTTATTGTTCCTAAATTAAAAAAAGAAAATTAATCTTCTTTTTCTTAAATGCTCTTCCATGTAAGTTTTCAGGTTGTAATTATTAAACTGGGTTGATTATTTCAATGTTAAATTATTAGCATCAGTTAATTGGAATTCTAAGTACCAAAAAGTTGAACAATATATTAATCACAAATTCCAGAAGTAACTTAATTTGATATTGACATTGATATCAGTATGATAATAGTGTTTTCTATTACATATTGTTAGTCTGTATAATTTTCTCATCTACTGTATAGCTGTAAAATTGTGATTCCTAATGACAATATTAATATCCCTCTAAATAGAAATTAGAGTTGACAGTGCTACTTAGGAAGATCCTGTCAACATGGAAATCACAGTTTTTTAATCTGTGCATATTTTTCTCAATTTATCAATGTCTTCATGGATATACATTTAAAGTTATTACATTTATTTAATGAGCCTATTTATTATGAGAAAACTATAAAAGAATCAGAAAAATTACTCTGAACATATCACTTTTATCTTACATCATGTCTTATAAATATCAAGTCAGTTGAATCCATCTCTACTAATTAAAATTGTCCTGTGTACTTGAATTAAAAATTATCACATGAGATGCTTTTAAATTGTTTTAATTACCCATTACATGTTTTAGTTGTGGTAGAGCTCATTAAAAGAGATTACATCAAAAGTAAAAGTAACACAACTGAAAAAAAAAAGATTTTATTTTTCTTTGGTGTTTATCCCTTGTTACAGACATAAACATAATATCCAGGTAATTCAGAGTATCATATTGTGGTTAAATAATGTAAGGGATATTTTTGTCCCTGTAAGAGTTTTTAGGATACAGAGAGCGTGTGATTGGAAGCCACTCTGCACTGAGCCAGCCAGACTGTGTGTTCAGTTGTTGAGCTGTTTCTGGAAAGTGTTTGGATGCAAAATAATAACCTACTGGCTGTCATTTCTCCATTAAAGTGCCATTTCTTTTTATATTGAAGGCTTTAGGTCATTCTGCTAATTAAAATGTTAATACTCTTAATCTCTTAGCTTTTCTGTTTGTATTTTATTGTAGATTGTCAATTTGGGCCATTTATTATGTTTTCTACAGACTAAAGAGAAGGAAAAGCTCAGAGTGCCTGGATCCAAGTGTAATTGTCTTTCCACTTTTCTAAATGCTGACTCCTATACCAGGTTGATTTAAAGTAGAATGTTTCCTTCCTCTCCAGCACCAGGGTAAGTTTTAGGTAGTAATTCTAAAGGGAGTGTGTGGGCATCACCACTGCATGTTCTCTCAAACCTACATAAATGCAAAATGAACTCTGATTGCTCGCTGGTGACCTTTTCCATATATAGGAAAAACACAGCATGGCCCCCAAATTACTCCTAAAGTCACCATACCTAGGGGAAATGAAAAACTATAGCTAAATGTACCTTTATTTGAAAAATATTCATCATAAAATTTTACAGAAGTTTACAAAATATTCCCGACATGTTGGCCACCTCTTTGTAAAATTTAGTGATGATATTTTGTAAATAAAGGTACATTTAGCTGTGATTTCCCATTTTCTACATGTATGGCAACATTTGGGGTGACTTTTGTGATACCTTTTGTAGATAAAACCAAAATTAGTTTCTGGTCATATGCTCCTAATGCAAGGTATTCATATACATGTAAATATTTATGCAGTGATATTTCGTTAACTTTATCGTTATACTGGATCCAGCATTATACTGGACCCCCGGGCTATCAAACTGAGAATCTACACTACCTATTTGGAAGGAGTTTCCTGTTTTACATGAGAAAAAGCAATCAAACACTTTCTAGATGGACAAGGAAAGGAGAGAGGGGTAAATGTTTGTGTAGAGGCTCCAAAGATCAATGGGAATCATCTAGGTGGGAAAAAGAGTGCCATTTTTGTCAGGTGTAGAGAGAAGCCTGTGTGAAAGTTTGGGACAGAGAAAGTGCACCGAGTCCTACGAACCTTAGTATTCTTTTGAAGAATCAACACATTTTAGAGATGTAGATGCAATGCTTTCAAGGTCTGATTTCTCCATGTCACACTTATCCAGGAACACAGTGGGAGTGAATGCCAGGATATCTGATCATCAGTTTATTGCTAAACAATATAAATTCCTAACAGAAAAGGCCTATGGAAATGCCACACGGATATGCCTTACGCCTAGCATATACATACATAGCATGATAAGGAAAAAAATCTTGCAGTGTCAAACTTGCTTTCATTTTAGTTTATGAACGATAGACTTCTGCACCCCAGGCATAAAAGCTTTTCCCAGCACAGGTATTTTCTTGATGTGTGAATTAAAATGTAATGCTAATTAATGCTATTGGCTCACAGGATTACATATATAATGCGTGCTGCCCATTATACGACATCTGCAGAGAGCAGTGAGATTAACCTCATGTTTATAAGAAAAAGTGTCTTGGAGACTCAGAATATAGATTACATATTAAACTACGGGAAGGCTCAAAGGAGAGAAAGTATCCTCAAAACATATGTGCTATTCAGTTCTAAATGATAGGGGTGTCACTGTTTTGTGGGGCTTTCAAAGCCATATTTGATAACATGTCCCTGAAAGGTTTGCATTGGGGAAGAAAGAGATCTTTTTGCTTTTAAGATTGCCAGATTTCAAACTGCCAGGGTTTCAGAGTTGACCTAGGCAATAAGGAGTTACTCTTTTGGTAGCAATGTTGTTGAGACTGAAGGCTTTCTGGGGGATTATTGATACTTGGGTTCTGCTGTTAATTAAAAATGCCATCCTATTTCAAGATACGTTTTCAAGATGAGAAAATATCTGTTTTGCTTCTTGATGGTTCACAAAAATAATTAATGCATAATGAGGAAACTTATCCTAGTTTGACAATATGATCTGGAGAGGAAACTTGAAAAGGACTTGAAAATAATCATTTGAAAATATATTACAACAGCATCATAGATGCAGAACTGAAATCAAACATATGAGGAAGGAAAATATATGTAAAAGCAGTATGTTTTCCTATTAAAATGGAGATTCTTATATTAAGAAAAAATAAATCAAGCCATGTGCTATTTTAAAAGACAAGGGTATATTCCACATAATATTGGAAAGATATTAAATCAAAATATTAATATAACTGAACATAAAACTGAAGGTGATCATATCAAAGAAGACAACGCATCATATTCACACTAATAATTATTATAATTTACCAAAAGGTTTACTCATCATTAATCATTACTTATAAAACAACACAGCCTCAAAATATATAAAGCAAAGACTGATCATGTAAGAAAAATGTGATAATAGTGATATTGGGGAAATTCGAGACACATTTTTCAGAATATGACAGACCCAGGAGACTAAACATGATTAATGGTAGAGAGAGATTAAAAAAATACACAAGTTTATTACAAACATAATGACGTCACTGGAGATAAAGTGGGGAAAGAAAACCAGCAGCAAGTCGTTTCTTCCACAGCTTTTCTTCTACATAGACACAATAAGCATAAATAATCTCAAACAGCACAGACAGTATTGAAATAAACTGAGTTAGTAAGAAAACAATTGAAAGAGAATTTTGAATCATTATGACCTTTACTTATCTTTTTTTAATGATAATATAAGCTACTTTGATTTTTAATCATGGCTGTGTTTAATGACTGGTTTGAAAATTTTCTGAAAGTTGAATAATTGGTGAGCCAGGAGGAACTGGCTTTAATACCAAGCTTCTCTTTCACTCTGAATTTCCCTCTGGGGCATTGCTTTGAGCATGAAGCATTTTGGGGATCCTCAGTAGAGAGACAATTCCAACTTTTTTTCCCATTCTTCAACAGAATCAAAGAATTTGTCTCATCAGTGAGAGTTTCATGAAAACAAAGATGGGAGTTCCAGGTAGAAATACTAAGTTGAAGTGTCTCATTTGGTGCAAACAGCCACACTCTAGTGAGCCTCCATGGCCTTTTTCTATCCAGCTGTTTTAGAATTAGAGCACAGGGCTGAAAAGTTTACCAAAGGGGCACGTATCAACACATTTATTCAAGTAGAGAGTAGGTATTTTCTGATGGAAACATGAGACGTCTTAATACTGTAAGAATGTAAATTTTCCTAAAATCAATTTACTTGATGAAATATGAACAAAATTGTAATGATATTTGAGGAGATAGTTTTCATAACTATCTGGAAAAATCAAATGGAATGCTATGTGTAAAAAGCTCTGCCCAGATATTGCTTAATAAATATTATGTGTTTTTATATAAAAATCAGAAGTTAAATTGGTATAAATAAACTTATACTGTATTACATACTACAAAGTATCAGAGTACAATGAAAGTCCACACACAACCCATCTAAGAGAAAGGAATGCTGCTGTTCCATCTGAAGTCACCAGTTCTTGCGGCTCATGCTGCTCAGAGGTAACCACGGCCCTGAATTTCGTCTTTGTTGTATTTTGTATTTTCTTTATAGTTTTTCCACCTATGGTTAAATTCCACAATAATGTACTGGATAATTTTAAGTAATTTTCATTTTATCTAAAAGGAATCATGTTCAGGAATTTTTCTAAACATTTGTTTTTCCCCGTAAGATTTTTTTGAAATGCGGTTAAGTTAACATGTGGCTGTAATTCATTCATTTTCACCATTGTTTGCTATTTCATTAAGGAAGAGCCCAGAATTTATTTATTCATTCTGTTATTCATATTTAATTTAGATGTTTCCATTGGTTTGCTTTTATCATTGCATATCTATGAATGTATACCTATCCATTTGTGCTCAAACACAACTATTTTCTATTTTACTAATATACGAGTTAATCATAGGGTTATGTGGTATATACATCTTCCCATATATAAAATGATGCTTCATTATTTTCCAAAATATTTTCATGGATTAATCCCTTGCCAGATTAGCATAAATGTTCATGTTTTATACCTTAATTGATACCTGGCCAGAAATTTTTGATTTATCTTAAACTATTTTCTATACCAAGGAGTCTCATTTCGTTCTTTGTTTATGTTTTCCTAACTATCAGTGAGGTTGAGGACCTTTTCCTATGTTTCCTTGCCATTTCGGTTTTTTCTTCAATGAGATGATGAACTTTCTTAGTTTTTTGTTTGACTGAAACTGTCCCTATTTGCCCTTGTACTTAAAAGATGTCATTCTAGCTATTATATTCTTAGTTGACAATCATTTTCTTTCAGTACTCTCATGGTACCTGGCTTTCACTGTTGCTAAGAAGTCAGTAGTTGGTCTAATTGTTGTTCCTTAAAAGATTATCTCTTTTTTTTTCTTTCAGGATGCTATTTAACAATCTTTTATTTGGTGTTCTGTAGTGCTTAATGGTGAATTCCTTTTCATTTAACATTTTATGGGTTTTTTTTTTTTTTGGCTTCTTAAATGTGTCTTTCATTAATTTCTGGAAAATTTTCAGCCACTATATTTTCAAACAAAAACTTTTCTCTCTTTCTGAAATGCTGATTGGACACGTGAGGCCTTGTCATTTCATCCTCTGTTTCTCTATTGCTTAACAACTTTTAATTTTTTTTTGTATTGTTCAAAAGCTTTATGCAAAGCAGTTAACCAAGAATAAGAAAATACAGGTATACAGACTGGAAAGAAGGAGGTGAAATTATAATTGTAAACAGATTATTTTGCTTTTCTCTCTCCAGAACCAAAGGAAATATGACAAAAATATATCCACAATTAGAAAAATAATTCAGTACATAAAATTAAGAAAAAAATTAACAGCATCTGTACACTAATAGAATTAGAAAGTACAAAGACTGAAAATCTCCCTTTATGACAGCAATAAATATAATAAAATATTTAGACATACAATCAATAAGAATTAAGTACGTTTTATATGTAGGAAACAACGTAAAGAGATATGAAGTTGTTATGATGTTGAATCTTCTCATGTTAGACTATGGTGCTGCCATTTGCTCTAGTCTTACCAGTAGCATAGGAAAGTGGTGGTTGTTGCTGTTTTTACAACTTTTAATGTTTTCCAGTTCTTTTCCTGTCTGTGTGGGCCACATTCTGGATAATTTTTCCCATATTACTTTACTGTTCATTTCTATGATCTGTAAATGTGTGTAATCAACTTTAATCCCATCCTATTTTCTTTATATAAACTGTGAAATTATATATTTGTTAAAGTTAAACTAACCTTGGTCTCCTAGGAGGAACTCAAATTGGTCATGAAGCTCTTATTTATTCTTGGATTTTATTTACTAACATTATACTTTAAATTTCGTTATCTATGTTTATAACGGAATTGTAGTATAATTTTTCTTTCTCTTACTGTGCTTGAAGGTTTGTGTATGAATATGATGCTAGTCAGATTTCTCAACTTCAGTGATATTGACCACTTGGACCAGGTAATATTTTGTTGTGGGAGACTGTCCTGTTTAGCAGCATCCCTGGCCTCCACCCACTACATGTTAGTAGTACCTCCTCCTACACCCATGAGAGCCCAGAAATGTCTCCAGATAAAGCAAGTAACTCCTTGGAGGAGATCTGTCACAGTTGAGAACAACTGAATTTTTGGAATGATCAGAAAGATATCAAAGTCTTCTCATAAAATGTATGGGAAATATTCTTTACTGCCATGGCCCGGGATTGGCTAGGTCTCGGCCCGGCTTGGGTAGGTTCTGGACACGGACTGCTAAGCTACTTTGCTCAGGAATAGTTTCTCTTAGGTGCCTGAGGGCTATCTACCTTAGCTGGAGAGAGAGAGAGAGAGTCTTAGACAGAATAAAGTAGTCTTCTTAGTATAGATAGATCTTAGTCTTTGGCAGAGCTTGGTAACCTTTAGCAGAGAGACGCCATGCTGGCATTCTGCAGGCAGGAGAGGAGACAGAGTAAGAGTAAGGGAGTCTGTGATAGAAAGTGCACACTTCCCGACTGCCTTCTCCTCTAGCCAAACATAAGGCTGATTTAGTGCTTCTCAAAACCACAGGTGTAGAGACTGCCAATTCACCACTGCTCTCATCTCACAAGCTCTCATGCTTGTTAGGAGAACTAACTCTTTCTCCATGCCCTTTCCACTAAGGTGTTCCATTATTGAGTTATACAGATATTTCTTATAACTCTCACTCCTCCTAGCCATAAGCTATACGGGCTGCTACATTTTACAACTGTCAAGAATAAGAAACGTAGGGAGAGGTTGGTGAAGCTGTGCCAGATTAGTGGAGACAAAATTAATATGATATGCAATTTCTTGGAGGAGGTCACAGAACAGAAAAGAAATATATTTTTTGTGAAAGTTGTTGAAGTTTCAATGGAGTCTATGAATTGGATAGTGATGTTGTATGACTGTTGAATTTCTGGCTGGAAGTTTAATATAGAGGGTAAGAAAAGAGTGTCGTTGTCTCTGGAAAATATCCATAGGAGTATTTGAAGAGTGCATTATGTATCATACCTATGGGTTCCTTTCATTTGCTAATAATAATAATAGAGAGAGATAGTGGAAAGAAGAAGAGAGCAAACTGAGTGAAATTGTTTGAAAATCTAGGCAATGTTCATAAAATGACTCTTTCGGGTGTTTCAACTTTTCTATAACTTATTATTTATTTAAAATAATTCATTTAAAATAATGCATATTGCTTGTTCCTTATTGTATTATATTGAGAAAAGGGATATAAAACATTTGAAGTAGTATCATGAAACTTCTTGTATTAGATCTTAGGTAACAAATGCCAGTTGGTGAAAATTATCAGACACTTTCTTTTGATATAGAAGTTTACAAATATTCTAATCCAAACTGTTTAACCCATTTATAACTAAAACTCTAAAGAAAAATCTTTACTAGATAGTAAACACCATGGGTAAATGGCTTTGGCCTCTGATAAGGTTCAGTTTGAGGTATGGTTTTGCAACTATTCGCTGACAACTTTAGGAAAGTTACATTACCTTGCTAAAATTCAGTTCAGCTGAAAATAGAATAAAAAAGTACTTACTTCATGAAGTTATTATAAGATCTAAATAAGATAATACATGTCAAAAATTCTCAGCACAAGTCAATTCACAAATTGTATACAAATCTCACAAATATGAGCTATTAGATTGTGAAGGTCTTTTTTTTTTTTTGAAACAGAGTCTCACTATGTCCCCCTTGGTAGAGTGCTGTGGTGTCACAGCTCATAGCAACCTCAAACTCATGGGCTTAAGTGATTCTTCTGCCCTAGCCTCCCAAGTAGCTGGGATTATAGGTGCCAGCCACAGCATCTGCCTATTTGAAGGTCTTTAATTAATCAAAAATTTTCATAATGCTTTGCCTTAACAGGAAAATGGAGTTTCTATCTTCCAATTAAAAAATAATATGGTGAGTTAATTAACTCTGGGGTATAAATTAGCCATTTTATATTATTTTGGAGCATACATTCCACTGAAAGACCAGTGACCTGGTCTCTGAGGGATTTATCATTACTGATAAAAATCCTTCCAATATAGCCTACTATTAATCAAATGCAAAATTTCTCAAATACATCTATTCTCAAATCTCTCAAACTTTCTAGCCTTTTTTTCTCCACTCTGTCATCATTTCTAATATTTAACTGAACTTCTTCACCCATTCTGCATATGGCCTGTCGTCTTTCCTTTACTGGAAGTACTCTCCCTTTCTGAATTTCTCTCTTCCCACCTATTAGCTTCTTCTGAAATCTCACTCTTTTCCAATTGTGACATGAACCATGTCTTTAGGCAGCATTTCCTAACCAGTTGGGATTAATGTCTCTCTTCCAAGTATGCTACTGCATACATTTAGTTGCACAGGATTTCTGCCCAGAAATAATCAGTAAGGTCCTTGGGGATAAACAAGTTAAACTTTGAAGTGACTCGTGTTCCACTATGTGGAATTGTCAAAAGGTAGTGTGAGTTGGCATAAGCGGTTGTGTGTCATAGTTCTTAGTGATGATGCATTCTTCCTTCCCCTTTTGAAGCCTGGGCATGGATTCAGTTCATTTGGCTACTTCCACTACAAGGTTAAATAACCAGTCCATAGGAGGGCATAAAAAATTAAGTGGTTTCTGACACTTAATAAAAATTCAATTGTAGAGTATAAGTAGTCCTCATGACAGCCATATTAGGTACCAAAACTAACCCAAATTTTCTGAATTGAATTATTTTAAAATCATAAAGATAAAATTTGGGAGAAAATTTATTGCACAGTTTTATCAGAGAGACATTTTCCAGTAAAAATTATGTTCAGTTAATGTTTGTTAAGTTTGTTGAATTAGGTGGGTTCCTTATGCCATTTTTATGGTTAAAATTCCATCAGCCATATTTGATACATATCCAAAGAAATGAGCTCTAACTATTCATTGTCCAAATTACACAAAAATTGGTGAAGTTCAAATTTTGATTTATTGGGTCCCTCTATAAATGGAAACAAGAAGATGTGACAAGTCTATATCCATCAGTCACTAAGACATTTCCATTTGTGTCTCGGGTCAATTGCGTAAGCTATGCTGATGGAAGGTATACAGCTATTAAACATAAAGCCACAGAATATAACATCTAAGTGATATTACAAGTATTTCAGAAAAAATATTGGACAAAAATATTTTCCTATCTCATAGCATTATAAGTCTAATTCAGAAATTAGAGGAGTTGTATATAGGGAAGTACTAAAAATCTTAGCTTTATATCATAATTACATGTCCTTTTTTAGATTTCCTTTGCCTTTAATGTTACCATACTTTCATTGCCTGAAATATCAGTAGATGTGTATTTATAATAGTACTTAAAATAATCTAACCAGCATGCACACAACTGATTAGTGTCATTAGAATCTATTTTATAAAACTGTCATTATGCCATTTAAAAATAGATATTTGATACTCAGCTCATAAAACACTATTAAACCATTATATGCTAATATTGTATAAATATATGGCTGGAATTTCTACAGCACCCAGTAATTATCTTATTGTTTAATGAAAGTTCTAATGAGTCACTTAATCAGTTAGATATACATATTTTAAGTTTAAAATGAAAGTATTATGTCATTCTTTGGGGAAATTCTGTTATTCCATGTTAGATTTCTTTAAAAAATAATAGCTATATAGGTAAGCTACTGTAAAGCTATTTATATAGAACAATTGTACCACCCACTTAGATAATAAAATTTACGTAATTTTTGTCTTTACCTGCATTAAAAGGAGGTTCATATTTCCATAGAATGACTAGCATGAAAACAATTTTAATTATACGATCCACTGGGCAGTGTCTTATCTTAAATAATTATAATATATAAATAATCATAATTTAATCATTGAAATGATTAAAAATAAACTATGGTTTTGCTAACGCCAATGAACTTTCACTGAAGGAAATACTGATTTATTTGGGCAGTATAACAATATGTCTCTAAAATAGGGGAGGTGCTGTGCCTATTTTACTCATCATCACCAGTAATAGAAAAGGCGATTGGGTACTCAAAAAGTACTTGGTAAGTTAATATTTTATAGATGACCTTTCTCATAGGAAGATAAACAGAACACCATACTTTTTAACCAAAATTTCACTGACATTTATGAGCAAAATAAATTACACAATTTTAGATTTTAGCAATTTTCTCTCTGCAAAGCTTAGGCTATCTCTATCAGTCATTTCCAACTCATATGTGGTCTTACAATTAGAAAAAAGGGCCATTGTAGTCACAGAATAATAGTAGTGACCTGGCAAGACAAAAGTCTTACCACTTAAATCTTATACTGGGAACTGTATTGTTAAACATAATTATAAAATAATTATAAGAATATCTTAAAGATATCAAGGTATAATTGTCATAATTGCACAAAGCACATATCACCTACTTAGCTCATATCTTTACATTTAATATTTTAAGAATATTGGCTAAAAATACATTTTTTCCCCAAAATTCAATGATGGAGATTGAGTGAGCATGAAGTATGCTGCAGCTATGCTTCTCAAAGAGCTACCCTGGCACCAGAGTAATGAAGTGACACAAAACCCTCACTACATCTGATGGCACAGTTCAATTGTCTTAAAAGCATCTGGGTCTAGTGTTCTGGAATTTATACTAGGTAGAAGTAATTGTATCATTATATTTAAAACCATCAAAAATATTACTATACATAGTTTTATGCTTAAGACAGCTTATCTGTTGTTGCCCACCAACTTTTCCTCAATGGTGCACCATCCACTGATAACCATGCTTGCATCCTTGAAGCCGTTATTTCACTAGAATTTGTGAAGTGATGCTCTTATAACTCTATTATTCATTATTTATTTATTTTCTTGGAATATTCTACATAGCAGAAATTTCTTTCATCTACTCAAGCTATTTTGTTAGCCTGAAATATTATTGATCCTGTAAAGGAAAAAATAGATACTTTTGTATACTCACTTTGTTATAAATTTTCAAAATTATGAATTGCTGTTTGTGGTAATTTCCAACTGAGTTCTTCTCTCTTTCCCTTCTCTTTCCCCCATTTTTCCCCCAATTGATTCAATCTCTCTTTCTTTTTATTGATAATGTTACAAGTTTTAAAATACATTTCATATGTTTTAATGAAATTTGGTTATTATTTGGTTATTATTTCATCTCTCTATTTAGGCCAGTATATGTGCTAGCTCTCATTCATTTACACTGACTCCATTAAGATTTGGTATTTTTTTCCTGAAAAAAGAAGATATCCCAAAATCCCATCTCACCTTATATGTATGCATGTGTATGTATGTATTTGTAACCAGACTTTTATGCTATGCAAGATTAATTAAATAGTCAAAATTGTTCTTCATTAATTAAATAGACTTCAAGTTCTCAACCTAGGGAAAATAATAATTATAGGGGGTAACATGAAAAGGGTGGCATATTGCATTTGAGAAGATAACTTTCAAGTATAATGATACAACTTCTAATTTCTACTCTAATGCACAAAGAGCTGGCAAGTTATCACTCCCATCCTCACAACAAGAAAAAATTCTAAACAAACCAAACTGACTATTCTTACATCTATTAGGAAATTGAGGTCACAGGATAAACATGTTCCCCCAAACTGTAGAAACAGGTGAATATATCAAATACAGATAGGCTCACCAGAAGCAGAAATCTTTGGAATACTTAAACAGTAACATTAAATAACTCTAAAGGGTGAATTAGCTTGAGAGTTAAAATCTCCTCCAAAGCCCTCATCTAGGGGGACTCCTGTACTTTCTTCATTTTGCCTCTAGCAGCCCCACCAGACTCTCAGATCAAGATCAGAGAAAAGCACACTCATATTGAAACAGGAAGAAAAACATAACAATGCTTTGTCAAAAGCTCAAAGCTTGGTCAACAACGAAGGCCAACCAATCAAGGCAAAAGACACTTTGAGAACCTAATGACTCCCCATCTCCAGCCCTGGTTAATCTTCTTGTCTCATACAAGGAACAAAAGAGGAACCTGAGATGCACTTATGAAAGTTACAGCCCAGGAATACAGACACATGCACACACAGCACACAAACTGACTGAGATCTAATATCTCCCTGCAACTTACTCCCATGTCAACAGAGCTTTTATAAAATAACAATGGATTATAGCTGGAAGAAATGAAAGACTCAGTTTCTATTTAAGGAAAAACCCAAAGATGACAAAGGAGACAAAAATAAGGACATTGAAGAAACCGAAGCCTCTAAAACATATACCTCATAGCTAACAGTAAACATAGTCTCACTCTTGACCAGATAAACTTAACCCCTCACACTAAAAGCCTAGCTACTTTAGTTTCTATTACCCAATACAATATGTCCAACTTTCAACAAAAGATATAAACATGATAAAAGACAATAAAAACACAATCTGAAGAATTACAGAAAACAACAACAACAACAAAAACTAAATTCAAACAGTGCAGATAGTTTGGAATTAGATCAGGAATTTTAAAACAACTATGATTACTATAATTAATATGATAAGGGTTTTAATAGACAAATGGATGCTATACAAGAATTAATGGGTAATACAAAAAGACAAGGCTCTAAAAAAGAATCAAAAGAGGAAGATGAATATTAAAAACACTGGCAGACATGAAGAATCCTTTGGTGGGCTCATTAGTAGACTGTACATAGCCAAAATATCAATGAGCTCAAAGATACATAAATAAAAAAATTCCCATACTGAAGTGCCAAACAAAAAAAAAAAATGAAAAGAAAAGAAAAAAGATTGGGGAAATAAAACCAGAAGAAGACTAAAGCAACTATACAAATGCAACATACTTGCAATGAGAATACCAGAAGGTGAAGCAAAAGAGAAAGGAATAGAATAAACATGTAAAGTAATAAGGTCTGAGAATTCTCCACAATTAATGACAGACACCAAGCCAAAAACAAAGAGAAATTCTTTAAAAAAAACCCAAGAGGATAAAATACCTTACCTCTGTAGGAATAAGTGTAAAAATTATCAGACTTTTTGATAGAAATCATAAAAACAGAGATACTGGAATAAAATATTTAAAACATTTAAAAGAAGAAATCTACCAACTAAGAATTCTACATTTGTTGAAATTATCCTTCAAAGTGAACATAAAGACTTTCTTAGGTGAACAGAAATTAAGGTAATTTGTTGCCAGCAGACCTGCCTTGAAACAAATGTTAAAATAAGTTCTCAGGGAAGAAAACTGATTTAGGTTAGGAATTAGGATCTACATAAAGAAAGGGAGGGAGTATCAGGGAAGAAATAAAAAGAGGTAAAATACAATTTTTATTTTTCTTATTCTTATTTGATCTAATATATGAAAAACAAGCTGTTGGGTAACTATAGTATAAGGATATGTGAAATTGGTGACTGCACTACTTTTTTTGTGTGTGAGACAGTCTCACTATGTCGCCCTTGGTAGAGTGCTATGGTGTCATAACTCACAGCAACCTCAAACTTGTGAGCTTAAATTATTCTCTTACCTCAGCCTCTCAAGTAGGTGGGACTATAGGCACTCGCCACAATGCCTGGGTGTTTTTTTGGTTGGAGTTGTTCAGCTGGCCTGGGCTTGGTTTGAACCCACCACCCTCGGTGTATGTGGCTGACACCATAATCATTGTGCTATGGGTGCCAAGCTGGATGACAGCACAATTTAAGGGATGAGATGTCATAAAGTGCCTGCATTACTTGTGGAATGGTATATTGAGACAAATATACATATTTGGAAATATATCTTGCACATGCAAATCACTAAAGAAATATTTTGGGAGAGGTGCCTGTGGCTAAAGGAGTAGCGCACCAGCCCCATATGCTGGAGGTGGCGGGTTCAAACCCAGCCCTGGTCAAAAACTGCAAAAAAATAAAAAAAGAAATATTGTAAAAGTTTAACTGATATGCCAAAAGGAGAGAAAATGGAATTGTATGAAATATTCAGTTAAAATCAGAGAAGGCAATAAATGCAAAAATAAGTACCATGTTAATATATAACAAAAAAGAAAGATGAAATAGCTGTGTGTATTAATTTTAGACAAAAATGAACTTAAGAGCAAAAAAAAATGATCATGAATAAAGAGGGAAATTGCTTATTATAAAAGACTTAATTTTCCCAGAGGAGATAACAACTATTAATGTGTATGCTCCAAGCAATAGAATGTCAAAATACATGAGACAAAAACCAATAAAACCATGAGGAGACATAGATGAATCAACGATTGTAAGTTGGAGATGTCAACATCCCTCTATCAGTATTGACAGATCCATTAGTCAAGAAATCAATAAGACATAGTAATACTTTGTACTATACAGCATCCTCAGTACCTTTTAGGCCCTAAGATCTCAGAGACAGAATCAACTAAATGTGAATCAAAGGAAAGGCCATGGGCAGTAGTGTCACCCTTCTGTTCAGTAAGAAAAAAGAGGTAAGAGAGGTTACTTACGATGCTCTGTATATAATTAGCTCCTGTGCTAGAGACTAAGGAAATGGGTTACATAACGTAAATATATAGATTATTGCAAAGTACTTTCCCTTAAATTATCCTGCTCATTTGTTATAAACTTAATGGGAAGAAACTGAATTTGAATATCCTTCTTTCATATCTTGGCTCTTATTATAACAAAGTTGTAATTGAAACAAAAAAAATGTATACACATATAAATATATATATATATGCAGACAATCTATGAAAGTAATGTCTATAAATACTATATTTGGAATCAACATACAATTTTTAGCCAAATAAAATCTATTGGAGCCTGTTTTAGTCCACATGCAAATTATCATTACTGTTACTTTTAGAAATGTGTTTGCTATAAATTTTTCCATGCAATAATTAGTAAGTTGGTAAGGCTTAAACACCTATCAATCAACTTCAACCTAGTTGCTCACCTGATCTTTGGCATAAAAATTCTTAGTCTGTTGTCCCACAGAAATAATCAGTAACTTTTATTGAATACATATTTTGTTTTCTTAGGTTTAGTGTCTCAAAAGGCGATTGTGAAAGCAGACTTCACACCAGTTGACTCCCCAAAACATACAAGCACAAAGTAAGTGTACATTATTTCCATTAGATTTGATTTAATTTTCAACTGCTAGGTAAGAGGTCTTCAACTCAAAATTTAAAAAATTAAAAAAAAAGTGAGATTACTGAAACCACACATCACTTATGATAGAGTGAAGACCTTTATGAGCACACATACACAATGCATAAAGACTCCAATTATACTAATGTTCTTCTATTTAGGTAAGTATAATGGGTGAAGCTTGGGAACCAGAGGAAATGGTATAATAAGGATAGATAAATTATTTTTCAGCTCCTTGATAAAAGATGCTAATACAGCCAGCTGTCAATTCTAAAGGATAGGGATTGTGCCTTCCCTGTATTTTTCTCACCCATATCTACAAGATTTACATAGTGGCGTCCTGTTTGGTGTTCACAGGCACTCAAACACTAGATAGTCTCACTATCTGACCATCGTAAATATTTGCTGCCAGAGAAACAGTTGATTATTTGTGAAACTGTTTGGACCTGCAGCATTTATGACTGCAATAATAAGTCATAGGTTAGCTTGCAAGAAGAATGATTGAAAAATTTCATCTGTTTTCACAATCAATTTGGGTCTCTAAGGTCAAAGTAATCATGAGGGACCTTGGACTGCTTGCTAAGGCAGGCAAAACAACTAATTTGGCCACACAATAATCTGTGCATTGAAGTAACATCTTCTAGGTCACAGTTCAAGTCAGGTTCTTAACTGCTTAACCAAAAAATATCTTATAATTTACACAAAATTTTATAAAGTAAGTAGTATACCTTGGGAACAGTATACCAGGGAAATAAAAAATATCGTTATAAACACTTAAACATATATACACCTTATAATGATGCTCAAGATGCACCTTTGGGAGTGGATTCCCCAGATGAATTAGTATTTTACACAGGGTGCTCTGCTCCTAGACCAGAGGGTGCCAGGCAACAGCTGAGACCTAGGACTGGGCTCTAGATGCTGCCGAGTGCAGTGTGGGTGGCAGGATCTTAGAGGGAGCCCAGATGAACACATGAGATGTACTGGGAGGTGAATAGCTCCTTAGCTTCCAAGCTGTGTTGTGCAGTATGGCTTAAGCGGGTAAATCTGACTTACACTGTGATTTGCAAGATATCTCTGGCAGTGAAGAAGAGCTGACACATAGGGATATTGGTCATAAGGGTGTTGAAGAAAAACCTGTTCGGAAGGTAAATCAGAAAAGAGGATAACGTACTCTCTAGGGAAAGATAGAAGTCTGTTGCATGTAACCCTACAAATATTAAAATAAATAACTCTGTGTATTTCTCAATAGTATCATGTAGTACATTCTTCTAAATGCTTCACTGAAAGATCAAAATATAATCTTAGTTTTCAAAGATCCTTTACCTTGATACTCAAAATGTATTTTCTGAATTCTATTTTTGAGTTCTTACGTTTTATTTAGTATTTTGATTGCTAAACGTTTGCTATTTACGTAATGTTATCTTGGTTAACTGCCAAATTGTGACTGATAAAATCACAGGTAATTTTTCATGACAGATGATAGGATTGCCTAGATGTAGAATCCACCAAGGAGCAAACAATAATTTAAAAATATCAAATTAGAATAATTTTGTGAATTTGTATTTTTAACCCAAGTCTCAATGAAGTTTAATATGTTGGACACCAAAGTCAAAAAGATGTTTAATTGGGTGGCACCAAAGGAGTAGGGTGCCTGCTCCATATGCCAGAGGTGGCAGGTTCAAATCCAGCCCTGGCCAAAAACTGCAAAAAAGAAAAAATCTTCAAATACAAGCTATGTACAGAATGATGTCAAGCAACTTATTCCACTCTCTTAGCCTCAGTTTTTTTCATTACTACAAGTATTTTAATACTTCCTACACACATGATGGTGTGATCTAGAAGTGAAGTAATTCAGGTAGTGCTAGAATGTGGAATGTACTCAGTATGATCCTAGTCAAAAAACTGATCAATAATTTTGAAATACCTCTGTGGTAAACACATGTATGCATATATACACATATATATATATATATATATATATGTTTATATATAATGTTATGTTTTAAGCAATAATTTTTAATAATTTTTTAATATCCCCTTTAAAATTATTAAAATAGATTTTGCTTGCAAAGATGTTTTAAAAAGTCTAAATATAAAATTTAAAGAAGACTAATAAAATAAACAACAATATGCTCACAAGCCATTTTAAGAAATAAATTTTTATCAGTGTCAGGGAAGGTGAATGCACGTGCTTGATGATTACCCTAACTTCATCCCAAAGATAGCTGCAACCCCCAACACTGTACAATTCATTTTTTTACATTTCCTAATAGTTTTATTACCTAGGTACACCTGCCCCACGATAAAAGTTTAAGTTTGCCTGTTTTGAACGTAAACAAATTAAATGACAATTTTCACAGGAATAAACTCATAAAGGTAACATTATTTAAAGTAATATTATTTAAGATGGAATGTTATTCAAAATTGAATAGTATTACTTTTAGAGGGTTCATTCATGTGAAAATGCCTCATTCCACATCCGGTGGTGTTGGCCAACTTTTCCTGTAAACAGATAGAAAATATATTAGGCTTTATAGGCAATATGGTCTTTGTCACAACTACTTACCACTGCTATTGTAGCACAAAAGATGTAGGTAATGGTTAAGTAAATGAGCATGGACATGTTTCGATAAGCCTTTATTTACAAAAGCAGTTGGTGGGTTAAATTTGGCTTGCTGGCTGTGTTGGCATCTGTTCTAGAATACTTATTCTTCATTGTTGTAAGAATTGTTTTAGCTGAATGTATTTCAGCTTATTTACCTTTTTCACTGTTTATGGAATCATGGAGTGATATCCTTACATTTCAATGTAAGTAAATGACACACCAATTTTTATTCTTTTATTTTTTATATTTTTATTAAATTGTATCTGTGCATATTAATGCAATCATGGGGTACAATGTGCTGGTTTAGATATAATTTGAAATAGTTTCATCAAACTGGTTAATATAGCCTTCACGGCATTTTCTTAGTTATTGTGTTAAGACATTTATATTCCACACCAATTTTTGAAGAAATAAATGCAAAAGGGCAAGAAATAGAACATTTGCAATGCAAAGAACTCTTATGGGAAAAATATAATATTTTACTAAATTTACAGAAAACCCATGAAAATTGAGAAGTATTCAGACACTTGCATTCTCCCAAAACTGATGTATTAATTCATAGCTATTTCAATAAAAGTACCAACTGTATTTTATTTATTACTATTTTTTTTGTGAGTGAAACTAGGTAAGTTGATTTTTAAGATTTTTATGGTATAGCAAAAGTAAAGAAGAGTCAAAGACTCATGCAAGTGAAATGGGGTGTAGTGCCCGACCAGATATTAAGATAGTTAAGTAAGATGAAATAATGAAGCAGAGATTTTGCTTGCCCTTCCTTCCATAGTATCTTTTTATCAGCAGAAATTTAAAATATTGTCAAGATCTAATTTATTTTTTTCATATTGTTAATGCTTTCTCTGTTTCATCTAATTTTGCCTAACTTTCTTATCATCATGACTTTGAAGATATTCACCTGCATTTTCTTCTAGTAGTTTTATAGTTTACCTCTTACATGGAGGCCCAGTATTCATTTCAAGTCAATTTTGTATATGGTATTTGGTAGAGGTGAAGTTTTATTTTCCCATATGTTTTTAGCAATAGTTGTTGAAAAGTCTCTCCTTTGCCCACTGAAATGCTTTGGCAATTTTGCCAAAAATCAATTGATTGTATAATTATTGGGCAATTTCTGAATTCTCATTCTATTTGTTGATCATGTTTGTCTATCCATGTGCTAATACTATGCTATCTTCTTTATATCAGCTTGATATAGATTTCTTCTTATCAAATTTATTAAATAATTATTAATTTTACATAGAAATGCAAATTCTTTTGTGTATTTAGTATCCATCATCACACTTATACTTTTTATTAATTTTTTTATTGAATTGTAACTATGTACATTAATGCACTTCTGGGGTACAGTGTGGGGTTTTCACACACAATCCGAAACACTTCCATCAAACTGG
>CAUYQV010049819.1:0-23705 GCA_963574575.1 Galagoides demidoff | reverse complement strand
TCTCAAAAAAAAAAAAAAAAAAGAGTCTGCCAATTTTCATTTCAGTATCACTGCTGCCCCAAGCACTGTGAAATATATTCCCATGAACCCACCTAACGGGTCTATGAAATGAATACTGTGAGCCACAGGAAGGTAAATAACTTCTGCCAAAAAGCACAGCAAGTAAGTAATGGAGCTAGGATTCACACTCAGGAAGTAAGACTCCATGGCCTAATTTAAATTCACACACGGTTTGATTCAACCACTGCTCTGGGGTCTTTGGGGTTTGTTTAAACAGTGAAATATAAAAATTTTATCCTGGATGGTATCGGTGGCTCAAAGGAGTAGGGCACCAGCCCCATATGCCAGAGGTGATGGGTCCAAGCCCAGCCAGGGCCAAAAACTGCAAAAAAAAATTATCCTATGGATCTTAAATTCCTGACCCCTGGGCCTCAGCAGTGGCCTCTTAGGAAGGAGGCTGTTCAGCAGGAGATGAGCAGTGGGCACACAAGCGAAGTTTCGTCTACATTTACAGCAGCTCCCCATTGCCCACATCACCGCCTGAGCTCCCCCTCTGTGTCACGTCAGTGGCACATTAGATTCTCCTACCAGTGGGAGCCCTACTATAAACTGCTCAGGCGAAGAATCTAGGTTGCTCACTCCCTATGAGAAGCTAGTGCCTCCAACCCCCAACCCGTGGAAAACTTGTCTTCCATGAAACCAATCCCTGGTGCCAAAAAGGTTGGGCACTGCTTCTTTAACTAGAGCCTGTAATGGAGAGAGAATTTTATTCCATTTATGACCTCTTGAGAGAGTGAGGTGAAAAGAAAAGGTGAGAAAAGTATCATTGAGATGAGAGAAGTGAAAGCAAGAGAGAAGGATGACAGATGGCAGGATAATGAGGATTACTGGCCCTGGGGGCAAAGTGTTGGTTCTTTTTGCACCTTGGTTGTGCGAGTGTACTCAACAACGATGTATCTATGTACTGGGTACCAAGGACACAGTGGTGAGTGAAAAGGGGGTGGGGAGATAGCTTCTTTGCCCCTGTGTAGCTTTGTCTAATTACAATATAGTTTGAATACATAATGTGTGAAGTTATATAGTGAACAGTCTCTCCTCTGGAACAAAAGGCAAGTTCTGTTAAGGATAAAGATCATGTCCCTTCCCATGGCAGAGGGCAAGCAGGCTTGCTGCTTTGGATTCCTTAAGCTTGGCATTCCCCAGATCTGACACAAGCATCCACCTAGACCCCTCTGCATCACCTTGTAAAACTTAAAGGGCAAGGGGAGCCAAGGCAAACATGAGGCTCAGGCTGCTAATTGTGTTACGGATAATAAAAGTCTTTGTCTCTGATGTGAGAGTTTTGTGTCTTCTGCCAGCATCCCTGGGATGACGGCAGTCTAACTTTTTGTCTTGCAAGCACGGTAAAATCTCAGGCCCTTCAAATTCTTGATGACTACACTCCTTCAAGGTATACAAGATCATTTTATTGGAGCAACAAGGCTTTTCATGCCATCCTTTTTATGATTTTGTTCACAATAGTTTTGTCTTTGCTAGAACATCACATGCATAGAATCATATAGTTGATTTTTCAGTATCAGTAGGGATTGTTTCCAAAACTCCCCTCCCTTTGCAATACCAAAATCTACAAATGTTCTAGTCCCTCATATAAAACATTGTAGTTTTTGCATATAACCTATGTGAATCCCTTAGATACTTTCAATTATGTCCAGATAACCTATAATATACTATGTAAATACCTGTTATACTGTATTATTTAGGAAGTAATGACAAGTCTACATTACATATTCAGTACAGACACAACCATACACTGTTTTTCTAAATATTTTCAAACTGCACTTGGTTGACTCCACCGATGCAGAACCCACGGATACAGAAGGCTGACTGTATACACTTGTGTTTATCTGCTTTCTCTCAGCATAAGGCCTGTGAGATTCATGTGTGCTGATGTGCGTGTCAGTGGTTCATTCCTTTTCGTGGCTGAATAGTGAGTGGTCCATTGTAAGAATAACCCATGGGCAGCATCTGTGGCTCAAAGGAGTAGGGCACTGGCCTTATATGCTGGAGGTGGCAGGTTCAAACCCAGCTCTGGCCAAAAAAAAAAAAAAAGGAAAAAAGAATAACCCTAGGTTTGTTGACATTCTCTGTTAAAGGAAGGACATTTGGGTCTCCAGTTTTATTCAGAAGCATTTTGTAGGGAGGTACTTTGAGACTGCAGAAATATTCCATTCCTCTTCAAACTATTCAACTTATTCATTATTCACTTTTTTAAACCAATTTTATTAAATTTTAAGTATTTTACTTATTTATTTTGCTAAATTTACCTCTTTGCTAATTTTTTATTTGTATGTTTATATCATAAATTCATAGTTCATTCAATTTGTTACTATTACTTATTTTGATGCTCAAGTTCCAGATTTATCTAGTGGTCTTCCCTTTCCATTCAATGCATTTTTAAAATGATCAGGCAGATTACGTAAAAGGAATAGCAAATCTAATCATTAACATAAACAAAACAGGCAGTTTGTCAAATATGCGTGCATTTTACCACAGCCAGGTTATCTGATTCTCGTCCCTATCCCTTATCTGAGCTTTATGTCCTCTTTGTTCTTTGAATTTTTATAGAAAGTACACAGAATGGTGTGACTTCTCTGTATTCATCACTGAACTTTCATAATTATTAATCATGGCGAATCTTATTTCACTTACAGAAGGGGCTGGGGAACTACAACCTACAGACCAAATCCAGCCAGTTGCCTGCATTTGAAATAAATATTTATAGGAGCACAGCCATGCTCTCTTGTTACACACCTGTTTTCTTGATACAAAAGTGGAGTTACGTACAGGCACTCTGCAGATTGCAAACAAGACAGGTTCTGTAGGTTCTTAAGTTGAATGGGTATGTTAAGTTGGAACAATTACATTTACTTATTAGCTGTAATAGCCTCCATTCATAAGTGTAAGTTGTACATCAGTCAGATGTGTGTTACTCTGGGACTGCCTATAGTTGCAACAGAACTTGTCTGGCCTGCAAAGCCTAAAGTATTTACCTTGCCCCTCAGAACAGAAAAAGTTCACTGAATTCTGAACTATGCTCTCACCCACTAATCTCAGGAAAAAAATGTCTCTTTCCTATATAAATACGTTAGTATGTTTCTAAATGATAATGACTCTTTTAAAATAAATCACTCTTATCTAAAAAATTAACAGTAGCTTATTAGTTTTCTCTTCTTTTCTACAAAACTCCGACTGAATATAAACAAGTGGGAATTCTTTAATATTTCCTTTTCTTCCTAACTCATTATTCAGGTCCTCCTCTCACAGTCTACATACATTTTCTAATTTTGACCTGCAGACTTTATTTTTATTAGTGGTTTATTCTCAGTGATTTTAACAATTTAACAGACACGTTATCTATAAATGAACCCAAAGAATAAAATATTCTGAATGTACCAAGGCATCTAAGAAAGGAAAACAATAACAATACAGTAATTAGAGAGAGTTCAGTACAATTGCAATTTGAGATCTATTAAGATTCTATGAAAAAGATATAACAAAGACAAGACATTTTTAAAAAGGCTAATACTGTTAGAATTTTTTGTCACATTTCTTTTCTTTCCTTGAAAAAAACAAGTTCACTTTTGGAAATCTTAACAGTCGTCTGATTGTGCCTCATTTACTATTTACAACACCCTAGTGAAGAAGAGATGATTTTCTTCCTGAAGGATTCTGCTGAGACACACACCTAGGTTATCTGCTCAAAGTCCACCACTGTGTGCTGCCAAACTGGCGATCACAAATCTCACCACACAGCAGTTTTTGTTTTGTTTCGTTTTGTTTTGTTTTTTTGAGACAGAGTCTCAAAGTTGCCCTGGGTGGAGTTCCATGGCATCATAACTCACAGCAACCTCAAACTCTTGGACTTAAGTGATCTTGCCTCAGCCTCCTGAATAGCTGGAACTGTAGGTGTATACCACCATACCTGCCTAGTTTTTCTATTTTTACTAGAGACAGGGGGTCTCACTATTACTCAGGCTAGTCTCAAACTCAAGCAATCCTCCCACCTTGGCCACCCACCACAGCTTACAGTCATGAGCCACCGGGCCTGGCCACCACAAAGCAGTTTTAAACAGATTGTATTACCCTTTAAGGCATTGGTTATATAAATGTACTATATTATGCAAAGTATTCACTTAACTTCCTAGATATGCTAAAGATATAGATCTGTACAGTAAAGATACATAGCATTGGAATAAACTGTACCTTTGGAGCTCGGGATTTCAAGCACAGGGTGTTGTATCTTTCAAACTCAAAGTACAAGGAACAGTCCACTACAGAGTTTTCATAAGCCCCTTATTGTCATTTTTTTACATCCTTGAGATTGGTTGAATGCACCAGTAGAAAGACAGCTTTAAATGAAGTTTTGAGAAATGACTGATTCAGAATCAGGGCAGAGGAAGTAGAAAGTAAACCTGGAACACCTTACTGTGCTAGAAAGTAAAGAAACACCTTCAAACATGGCGAGGAAGTCATGTCAAGAGGACTGAGAAGTGAAGTTGGAAGGCACACCACTAGGTAAATCTGGAACAACTTGAGCATCAAAATAAGTAATAATAACAAATTGAATGAAGTATGAATTCATGATATCAACCTACAAGTAATAAATTAGCAAAGAGGTATATTTGGAAAATAAATAAGTAAAATAATTAAAATTCAGTAAAATTAGTAAAAAAAAAAAGTGAATAATGAATAAGTTGAATAGTATGAGTAGGAATGGGATATTTCTGCAGTCTCAAAGCACCTCCCTGCAAAATACTTCTGAATAAAACAGAGAAATGGGGTCACATTGTAAGGACCTATGAAACATCTTTTTTCAAAACAGAGTCTTACTATGCCGCCTTGGGTAGAGTGCTATGGTATCACAGCTCATAGCAACCTCAAACTCTTGGGCTTAAGTGATTTTTTTTTTTTTGCCTCAGCCTCCCAAGTAGCTGGGACTACAGGAGCCTGCCACAACACCTGGCTATGTTTTGCTGTAGTTGTCGTTGTTTAGCTGGCCTGGGCCAGTTTCAAACCCACCAGCCTTGGCATATGTGGCTAGAGCCATAAGCACTGAGCTATGGGTGCCGAGCCAAGATGTCATTTTAATCCAGTGATCAAACTGAACATCTCAGTAATGAAACAAATTGAAAATGTGGATCCCCTGATTGGATGCCATGAGAACATGCTATTGGTTCTGGGAGACTCCTGCTAAAGAAACAGAACCTCATTATAAAATAGCATCAGATAAAGTGAAATTGGGGTGGGGGGCATTCTAAAAATGACTATCACATAACCTTCAAAGTTGTTGGGGTCATGAAAGTCAAGAAAGACCAAGGAATGGTTCCAGCCTGAAGGCTACTAAAGAGAGGCAGAATTAAAGGCAATACTTTATTCTGGACTTTATCCTTTTGCTACATATTACGTTGGAACATTCAGTAAAAGGTCTCAGGGTTAGATAGCAGTGATGTGTTA
The DNA here is from genome assembly GCA_963574575.1 of Galagoides demidoff. Lineage (NCBI taxonomy): Eukaryota > Metazoa > Chordata > Mammalia > Primates > Galagidae > Galagoides > Galagoides demidoff. Next base: position 18,191 of record CAUYQV010049819.1, on the reverse strand, counting down.
ACGTTAACTTCCTGGTCTGGATTGATTTTGTATGGGTTAGATGGCAGCATGTTCTTGTACTACGTACATAGAAAAAGCACACTGAAGTATCAGGGTAACGCAACATCAAGTCAGCAACTTTCAAACTGTTCAAATAACAAAAGTTCTTTGTGCTGTTTTTGCAAGTTTTCCATATGACACTGCTTCAAAATGAAAAATATTAAAAAAAAAAAAAAAAACTAGTTTGGCGCCTATGGCTCAAGCAGCTAAGGCACCAGCCACATACACCTGAGTTGGCAAGTTCGAATCCAACCTGGGCCTGCCAAACAACAATGACAGCTGCAACAAAAAATAGCCAGGCGTTGTGGCAGGTGCCTATAGTCCCAGCTACTTGGGAAGTGGAGGCAGGAGAATCGCTTGAGCCCAGAAGTTGGAGGTTGCTATGAGCTGTGATGCCTTGGCACTCTACCCAGGGTGACAGCATGAGGCTCTGTCTCAAAAAAAAAAAAAAAAACAAAACAGAACTGAACACACATTAAGTTAGGACAGACACTTGCAGGTATTTGTCACATAATGCGATTTACTTTGAGCACAGGTATAGTTTCATTGCACAAAATTCCGTTGCTAGTCTTTCTCCATGACAGGAACCACTATCAAAGGCAATTGTTTGTGTGTAAAAGCTTTAATAATGTCACATTTGTTATGTTGAGAAGAAGGGAGAACAGAACAAGGCTATGCATCTATCAAGCAAATGTTTTTATTGAGTGACTACACACACCCAGTGCCATGGTGGGTACTAATATTCTCTGTGTGGTGACGGCCATGACACACCACCTTCTTTCAGAACTGACGGTCTTATTCCCCCAGCTGCTTGGAATGCTGTGGGCAGGAGAGCCCTCAGCTGTCGGTCCCTTTCTTCTTTTTCTTTTCTTTTTTTCTTAGAAGCAATTTTTTTTTAAAACAAGTTAGCTAGTTTACTTTTATTTTTACTTCTTTTTCATTTTATTAAGTCATATACACATAGATCATGAATACACTTATGCATTTGTGGGGTACAATGTGTTGATTTTTAATACAATTTAGAGTGCTTACATCAAACTAATCAACATAGCTTTCACCTCATTTACTTAATTATTGTGTTCAGACATTTTTGTTCTATTCTTGATAGATTTGACTTGTACTCTTGCAATATGCTCCATAGGTGTGGTCCCACCGTTTACCCTCCCTCTATCAATCTTCCCCCCTCCTCTCCCATCCCCCTCCATTTCTCTCCTTCATCCTGGGCTATAGTTGTGATCTGTCTTTCATAAGCAAGTGTGAGTAATTATAGATTCGTTTCAGAAAAGTATTGAGATCCAGTATCTCAAGAATGGAAGAAAAAGTATCCAATGTCGGTCCTTTTCAAAAAGTGGGTCTGTTGGAGGGAGTTTCCTTACATAAGGCAACAGTCCCTTCCTTGGGTGGTCTGTATCCAACCACTGGTCAGTGTGGGGATAGAAAGGCCTAGTGCTCTTGCTCCAATTCAGGGCATCTCAAAGGGTGATCCAGAGAGCTGGGGCTTTTCTGAGGAATTCACCACAGCTCTGCTCCTCCCTCTGCCCGCCCTCTCTCTTTCCTCACCTTTCCTTTCATAGGTGATGACCCCCCAGAGCACACCTAATGAATCTTCTATCTGTGAATCTCTGCTTCAGTCTCTGCATCACCAGGAAACCAACCGGGGCCATCTCACTTACTGATTTCTCTCACTGGAGTGAAGAAAGACCATTATTTTTTCAACTCTTTTTACTATTAAACAAGATTATAATTTATGGCATTAAAACTTCACAAACTTCCTTTTGCCTCCTCCACTTTCTGCTTCTTGACCCACTAGCATGAAATGGGGAGATACGTACAGAGACTAAGGATGAACAGAAAGAGCCTCAGTGGAAGCCAGCGTCTGTCTTGGGAAGGCAAGATTAGGCTGTTGGTCAGGTTTGTCTCTGCTTTCACCTCCCCTTTCTTTGCTATTTTTCTGCCTCTTTCAACACCTGCCTCCTGGTGATACCTGCCTCCCATGTACTCATATTGCATGGCTTGTGCCTTCTCTAAGAGAAGCTCATTCTCACTGAGGTGTTGGGACCTGGCTTAGCCAGTTCCAGCAGCTATAAGAGAATACAGGAGGCTGGGCAGCTGAATGTGCTGGCAGATTTGATGTGTAGAGAGGCCCCAAGTCCTGGTTGGAAGATGGCCATCTTCTTGTATCCTCCTGTGGCAGAGGGAGGAGAGACAAGAGAGGAAGGGAGAGCAGGCACTCACCTTTCTCTTCTTATAAAGGTGTTAATCTCATTCATGAGGTTTCACCCTCCTGACCTAATTACCTCCCAAAGGCCCCGCCTCCTAATACCATCACATTAGGATTGCAACATATGAATTTTGCAAGGGACAAAATTAAGTCCATAAAAGGACTTAATGTGTCATTATTCTCAAAGAGTTTGCAGGAGAAAGACACTTTTTTAAAGGTTTATTCCACTCAGAACACTCCCAGAGAATAATGGAAGGATGATAATGAATCTGTTGGTATTAGCAAGATAGATGTTTTCGGTACCCTACTGAATCATCCATGTAAGCAATTGTCCTCTCCATTTACAGGTCAATTGAAGTTCTCTTATAATAAGTCCTTGGGGAAATATCTGGAGAAAGCTAGTATTTGGAACCATTTCTATTAGAAAAATTGTTATAAAGCCTTTCTCCCAGGCATTAGCAGATTAAATCACATTTTTTGCAGAAACGGAATAAGGATTAATTCATTATCTTAGTGACATAAATAGCTCTGTTTCATTTGTTCACATCTATTTTTAGCAGACCATGGGCAGTACAAATCAATGTTTAGGTTAAGAAAGCTATAATCTATCTTTAGAGATGTGGGATTTAAAATTCTGCCTAATTAGGTAGTCTTGGATATGACTAAATAATACTTTTAAACATTTTCAAGTTATAGAAATGTGATAAGCTACCTATTTCTCTTTCAAGTTATATAAATGTCATGTGATATCAGTATTACAAAGCAAACAGCCTTATTTTCACTTTCTTTTTTTACTGAAAGAAAATACTGTTTAAGTATCACATAGTAATGCTTCACGATCTTGTGTAAACAGAAACATTAAGCTTGTTAGTTTGTGTTTTTTGAATTACCTCCCCTTTATTTTTAAAGTTGGCCCTTTATCAGTCTGAAAGGGCCAACTTTCAGACTGACTTTTGACAGGCCAACTTTTCCGACTTTTTTTTGACAAGATGTCAAAGTGATAGTGAAGGGCTCTATCATGGTAAGTAGTGTCCAGTATGGTTTTGGTTATCAAAATATGAGTTTCATAAAATCATAGACCTCAGAAATCCATCATGTAATACTTTGTTGTGGATTATTATTATTGTTATTTCAGAATGCTGCAGAGGTACAAATGTTTTGGTTACTGGATTACTTTTGTGCAGTTTGAGTCAAGGTTATAACCGCATCCATCCCCCCGATGTGAAATATGAGTTAGCCTTGGCGGTTTCATTTTAAAGATTGTATCCATGGGCTCGGCGCCTGTGGCTCAATCGGCTAAGGCGCCAGCCATGTACACCTAAGGTGGCGGGTTCAAATCCCCAGCCTGGGCCCGCCAAACAACAATGATGGCTGCAACCAAAAAAAAAAAAAAAAAGGCCAGGCGTTGTGGCGGGCGCCTGTGGTCCCAGCTACTTGGGAGGCGGAGGCAGGAGACTCCCCTGAGTCCAGGAGTTGGAGGTTGCTATGAGCTGTGATGCCATGGCACTCTACCCAGGGGGATAGCTTGAGGCTCCGTCTCAAAAAAAAAAAAAAAAAAAGATTGTATCTATGGCTCTATTTAAGAATGAGAGTGATTTGAATCTTTCTCATTGTGTGAATTCTCCAGTTTATGTAATCATGCATATCAAATTATTTTTCATATCTTAGGACAGTTCTAAAGGAGGCAGCTAAAGACTGACATACTTTTTCCTCCTCTGTTAAGGATTTATGCTTGTATTTTCTCATCAGTTTAAAGAACATGTCAAAGACTCAGGGTGGGTGGGAACTCTTTAGAGAAAAGTCTTTGACAGACATAGGGAAGAAACAAAGCCTTCTTATCACTTGGTGAAACAAAGTGATTTTACCAACATTTCTGTTAATGGAAATTTAAAATTTAGATGTGACTTCCATGTTCTTTACTTGTAAATAGAAATGTAGAAAGATTATAAAGTTATCTGAAGGCAAAACTTTTAGTTTCCATTCAATTTCAATAATCACTCTATTTCATAATTTCCACCATTTCCATAATCACTGCTTCTTTGCTCTAACCCCCTTTTTAATCCTCTCTTGAATTCTGATCCTTCCTGTATGAATGCTCTCTATACATATCCTATATGTGTTCAGTGACACGTGTTTTCTTACCCAATAATCTCTTGAAGTCCACTTTTGAAGTGATTCCTTCAGACAAAGAGACCTAGCAACTACAGATTAATTTTGTGCTGTACATGTGACTGAATTGCCTTTCATAAAAGTCACGCCAGATTATACTCCCATAGCACTGTATAAGGGTAGCTGTTTTCATACTTTTACCAAGATTAAATTTTATAATTTTCCACAATCTTTGGTGAATGGCAGAATGAAAAAAAAGCACACTTCATGGGCAGTGTCGGTGGCTCAAAGGAGTAGGGCACTGGACCCATATTCCAGAGGTGGAGGGTTCAAACCCAGCCCCAGCCAAAAACTGCAAAAACAAAAAGCACACTTCATTTTTCCTAATTAAAAATTACTTATTGGATTTTCTTATTGTTTAAATCAATAATGCTCATTATGGAAAAATAGCATGTCAAAGATTTTTACAAGTAACCATAACACAAAGACCAACAGATAACCAGCATTAATACATTCTTTGTATATATAAACAATTTCTTTTATGCTTTTACTATTGATCTATTGATGTCATGCTTACATTAGATATATTTTCACCTATATTTTCTTTTCTTTTTTTTTTACTTTGGACAGTCTTACTCTGCTGCTCTGGGTAGAATGCCATGGCATCATCTTAGCTCACAGCAACCTCAAACTCTTGGGCTCAAGAGATCCTCTTGCCTCAGCCTCCCAAGTAGCTGGGCTATAGATATCCACCATAATGGCTGGTTAGTTTTTCTATTTTTAGTAGAGATGGGGTCTCACTCCTGCTCAGGCTGGTCTGGAACTCCATAGCTTAAGGGATCCATTAGCCTTGGGCTCTCAGTGCATTAGGATTAGAGGTATGAGCCACCAGGCCTGGCTTACCTATATTTTCTGATGATGATGTTAAGAATCTGTTTAATTTTTCAAATTTTTAATTGTGGTAAAATACACTAAGGTAAAATTCACCATCTTAACCATTTTTAAGCGTACACTTCTGTATTCACATTGTCATGTAACCAATCCCAACTTCTGTCTTGCAAAACTGAAATTCTATATCTTTAAACAACAATTCCAGCTCCAGACAACCACTCTTCTCCTTTGTTTCTATGAATTTGACTACTCTAGAGATCAAGTATGAAGGGCAGAATCATACAGTATTTGTCATACTGTGACTGGCTTATTTCACACGGCATAATGTCCTCGAGGTTCATTCATGTTGTGCATGTCATAATTTTCTTTGTTTTTAAGGTAGAACAATATTCTATTGTGTTTCTTTATCCACTCCTCATTGGACACTTGAGTTGCTTCCTCCTTTTAGCTATTGCAAAATAATTCTGCTGTGAACTAGGGTATACAAATATCTCATCAAGACTTTGCTTTCAGTTCTTTTGGATATATACCCAGAGGTGGAATTGCTGGATCACATGGTAGTTCTATTTCTAATTTTGGGAGGAACCACCATACTGCTTTCCAGAGTGGCTGCACCCTTTTACATTCTCATCAGCAGTGTACAGTGTTTCTCATTTCTCCACATCTTTACCAACACTTATTATTTTCTGTTTTTGTTTTTATAGTAGCCATCCTAAATGGGTATGAAATGATAATTTAAATCTCTTCTCCCTTTCATTTTTTCTTTGTATCTTGGATCTGCTCATCTACAACTTTTAGCTTGATGATTTGGGGTCTACCATCCACATAAGACTAAATACCTGGCCTGTGATGGATCCAAACTCAGCCTCAGAGCTTACTTAGCAACCAAACAGAAAAAGAAATGCTCATTAGTAACCCCAATTTAGAAAAAGTCTGGCAAGGACACAGATTGGCATTGACTAACTCATACGTGAACCCCTTCGACCAATCAGAACAGCCAATGGGATATAATATGATTAACCCTTCTTGAGTTTTATATATATATATATATATCCTTCCAGGGGGTGGGTGTTATGTCTGTAACAAATGGCACCTCCCATTAAGAGCAAGGGGAGGATGAACGTTTCCCAAAATGAGGGGAGAGATAATTAGGAAAAGGTCACCACTTGGAGAATCATTGTGGACTGGTAGTCAACCCAATGCATGTCAACTACACACAGAATTCTTAATGCTCATATCTACTACCCATTTGAAACCTTGATAGAATTCTCCATTTTCTCAATCTTATTTTTCTCCTCTTTTCCTCAAGAGATGTGAAAGGGAAGCAGACTACTCTGTTGAATGATTTCCTCCACCCCAACCTATCTATCTTTTTTTCAGGCCCATTGCTAAAGACAAGACCTAGATTTTTTCTTTTTTTGAGACAGAGTCTCACCCTGTTGCCCAGGCTAGAGAGTGTTGTGGCTTCAGCCTAGTTTACAGCAACTTCAGAGTCCTGAGTTCAAGCAATCCTTCTATCTCAGCCTCCTGAGTGTCTGGCACTACAGGTGCCCAGTTAATTTTTTTCTATTTTTAGTAGAGTTGGGGTCTTGCTTTTGCTCAGACTGGTCTCAAACTCCTCAGCTCAAGAGATTCTCCCACCTTGGCCTCCCAGAGGGCCAGAATTACAAGCATGAGCCACTGCGCCTAGTGAATAGGGCCTAGAATTTGATGCAAGACATATGCTATTTTAAAACAATTTTTAACCAGAAACTGTGCATTCACCTGTAGCATTTCAAAATTCATCTGTTTATACCCTTGTTCATGTATTTTTCAATCCTATCTTCTCTAAGAAGGTCAAATATTACATACCATCTGTTTCTGTGAACAGAAGAGTACATTTTCTGATTTACAGAGCTTTATGTAACTAAGAAAATAATACTCTGTGTTTTTTAAATACCATGATTTAAAAACCCCCATGGAAGGAAACCAAATTATATAGTTTATTATTAACTAAAACAGAAATTCATCCATTGATATTGCCATATAAAAGTTATATTTAAATTTAATGCATTAATACATTTTACTTCCTTAAAAAGGAATGAAATTAAATTTAACTTTATGATGAGAAAATTTCCATTACTTTTCTCACCATTAATAATATAATGGTCTCACTTTATTTATTTATTTATTTTTTTTGTTCCCCAGACCAGAGTGCCATGGCATCAGTGTAGCTTACAGCAACCTACTGGGTTCAAGCAAACCTTCTGACTCAGCTTTCTGAGTAGCTGGGATTATGGGCATCCATCTCAATACCCAGCTATTTTTTTTTCTATTTTTAGTAGAACTGGGGTCTCATTCTTGCTTAGGCTAATCTCAAACCTGTCAGCTCAAGTAATCCTCCCACCTTGGCCTTCCAGAGTGCTAGGATTACAGGCATGAGCCACTGCACTGGCTAATAATATAATTTTTAAAATAATTTGATGCTAACATTTTTCTATGAATCAGAAATAAGCTTATTTCAAATTCTTCCTCTTGATCACCAAGCTAGCTCAGTGGATGGATTGTGAAACTCTGAAAATTCTTTCTTTTGAAGTGTGTACACCATCATTTAACTCCTGATTCTGAAACCCTAGATTTTCAAAGTCATAAAATAGTGATGATTAATCTAAATTATTTTGTGGGAAAAGCAGCACAGGAAAGAATCTACTCAATGTCCCATGAAGTGTCCTTAATGGAAAGAATAGGCTCAGATTTTCTGACTATCTCCTCTGTTCTGGATTATTTTGATTGGAGATTTATTAAAAATTGTACCTCAACATGGCATCCATAGCTAAGTGGTTAGAGCTCTGGCCACATACACCAGGGCGGGTGGGTTTGAACCTGGCCTGAGCCTGCTAAACAAACAGGCAACAACCTCAACAACAACAACAACAAAATAGCAGCAGTTGTGGCGGGCGCCTGTAGTCCCAGCTACTTGGGAGGCTAAGGCAAGAGAATCACTTGAGCTCAAGAGTTTGAGGTTGACATGAGTTATGACCCCCCACCACTCTAGAGGGCAAGAAAATGAGACTCTGTCTCAATAAAAAATACATAAATAAATTGTACCTCATCTAAATATTAGGCCAAATCAGCATGAGATTTTAGATGAGCAATATATTCAACTACAGCACATCATAGCAGTATAATATCTTCCCAGAAAAGAAAAAATAACTAAGAAACAATAAATAGAATGCTATTTATATATTATTTAATTATAAATATAATTATCATTGAAACCATAAATTCCGTAACTACCATATGCTTTACCTTAGATACCACGTTAACCGCAGATCAGGTGAAATTGGGTTGAAACATCTGATATGTAATAGAAGAGTTCATTAATGATAGGATGAGCTTTGAGCATTTTTTGTTGTTTATTTATTTATTTATTGAGATGTCCCAGCTCACAGCAACCTCAAATTCTTGGGCTTAAGAGATTCCCTTGCCTCAACCTCCCAAGTAGCTGGGACTACAGGCACCTGCCACAATACCTGACTATTTTTTATTGTTGTTGCAGTTGTCATTGTTTTTTACTGGTCCAGGCCAGGTTCAAACCCACCAGCCTGGGTGTGTGTGTGGCCAGCACCCTACCCACTGAGCTACAAGCGCCGCCCCATTTTTTTGTTGTTGAACATATGTTCATTACGTTTATCATTTATGCTTTTATATTATAAAAACAAATTTATAATAATATAATGAAGCTGAAAAGGGTTGAGAAATGATCAATTCATACTTTTACCTTTTAGCTCTATCATAAAGTACTTGCATCAACCATTAGAAAGAATTATTTTTAATGCTATCTTCTTAGTTTCAGTCAAATATGTTTTTCATTGTCTATTCTCTATTTTGTAGCTTTTGAGAGGTCTGAGTGAGAGAAAATAGTATTTTATATCATTTTAAAAATAAAACTTTTATTTAATCTGAGTCTAACTTACATTAGTATGTGTTTTAGTATGCAATAATTTTTATATTCTGCACTTGAAACAGCATTATAAATCATTTCAATTTAAAATTGATATAAACGTTAATTACAAATATATAAAGCAAATGTATGTTTTCTATGCAATTACATACAGTAGCACCTCTGTTAACCACCCAAGGGACTGCAACCGACTGGTCAACAAAAAGGAGGTGGTCGACATAGGGCACTAGGCCCACCATACTGATATGTATTCATGGTGCATGTCCAGTATATGAAAATTAGGTCAATTTAAGGAAGTCAATGTAGGGAAGTACCAACTATCAAAGTTCTACTGTATCTGTAGTTTCAAGTTTGAGGTAGTAGAAAACAAACAACAGTTACATTATATGCTTTCACAAGCTCTTGATATGTTTATTTCATTTTCCTTAATTATTACTATAAGTGCAAGATTTCTGGCTCGGCGCCTGTGGCTCAAGTGGCTAAGGCGCCAGTCACATACATCTCAGGTGGCGGATTCGAATCCAGCCCGGGCCCACCAAACAACAATGATGACTGCAACCAAAAAAATAGCCAGACATTGTGGCAGGCGCCTGTGGTCCCAGCTACTTGGGAGGCAGAGGCAGGAGACTCGCTTGAGCTCAGGAGTTGGAGGTTGCTGTGAGCTGTGATGCCATAGCACTCTACCCAGGGGGATAGCTTGAGGCTCTGTCTCAAAAAAAAAATAAAAAAATAAAAATAAATGCAAGATTTCTTTTAGGTCTTTTTTCCTTAAAAACATTTAAAAGGCTAGCATTCTCATCCTGAACCCAGTAATACTTGCCAGAGACACGTGTCATGATGAAATCCATCAAAGCATGCTGCCATGTTCTTCCCACATACCAATGACACCTGTCATCTCTCCATTGCTGTATTACTGTAATTCAGTCAAGTTGGTTATGGATCATAAAAGTCTGTTTTCTGTCTAATATAAGAGATATTGAATTTTAATCTAGTGAAGAACAAACACATTCTGAAAAGGAGATTCCCACTCATCTCATAGATCCCAAAATAACTTGGTTTAAAAATGCTTCTCCGTATGTGACACATCTTATACCCTCAATGAATCCCCAATAAAAAGGAAAAAAAATGGTTCTCCAAAGAACACTTTTAAGGCTATTATGAGCCAGCCGCAGTGGTGTGCACCTATTCCCAGCTACTTGGGAGGTTGAGGTGGGAAGATTGTTTGAGCCTAGGAGTTGAACTCCAGCCTGGGCAATATAATGAGATCCCTTTCTCTTAAAATAAAATAAAATAAAATAAAAAGGCAGTGGTGAAACTTTTAAATTTCAAAGTCACGAAAACAGTCAATGCAATATAATTATTGCTATTATAAAAGTCATCCGGGATAAGAGATCAAAAAATCAGTTAGGCTTTAAAAAAAACTTTTATTTAATGCTTTGAAAGAGAATGACAGTAATTGAAATATTATATGAGTACCCTGTTAATGAGCAAGGCATTTGGGATCTGATAATCTGCAAGCTTTAATACTTTATTGTACCTCTTATTGCTTATAATAGTTATTTTTTTAAATGTTCCAACTATCTAATCATACCATATCATGACTCTTCTGTACCACACAATTTTGTAATATACTTTTGTAATATACTTTTGTAATATACTACTGACTTTCAGATGTTAAAGATAAGGAAATCTGAGTATTTACAGTGCCACTTTTTTTTTGTTCCTCTTTCCTTTTTACAACTCTTATTAATGTCTTTTTTTTTTTTTTACCTTTTTAGGCACATAAGATTTACATTTTGTCTTTGATGATTATACCCCCTCTTAACCCTTGTCCTCTCTAATTGCATTTAGCTAGTAGCTCCAAAAGAGTGTTAAATAATCATTCTTGATTTCATTATTTAAGAAGAGAAAAAAACATTACTCTGTTTCCCATACTGAATCAAGTTCTGGGTTCCTTTATCAAAAACAACCTGCTTTGAGAGCAAATTTTCACCAGCCTATAATCCTATGGCTTATCAAATGGACAGGAGATCAAGTGGTAAACAGCAGCAAAAATATGGCTAGTGATAGCTGTTCCTTAAAAAACTTTATTTACCAGACTGAAACCCTTGGGAAAAAAAGAATGAATTAACTAAATCTGTATCTGCACTGTATAACTTAGGGTATCTGTATTTCTTTTTTTTTTTTTTGAGACGGAGCCTCAAGCTATCCCCCTGGGTAGAGTGCCATGGCATCACAGCTCATGGCAACCTCCAGCTTCTGGGCTCAAGCAAGTCTCCTGCCTCTGCCTCCCAAGTAGCTGGGACCACAGGCGCCCACCACAGTGCCCCGCCATTTTTTGGTTGCAGCCATCATTGTTGTTTGGCGGGCCCGGGCTGGGAATTCGAACCAGCCACCTTAGGTGTATGTGGCTGGCGCCTTAGCCGATTGAGCCATAGGCGCCGAGCCAGGGTATCTGTATTCCAAGGTAACATAAACTAAAATAAGTAAAATAATCCATCCAGGTAGGAGTAAATGATGTTGGTCTATCTGCTTTCTAGATTTTCTTATATTTTGTATCTGCTTTATTCATAGCTCTAACTTTCATAAAGACTTTTCATCTGTTTTCTTTTTGAATACCATTCAGTGTCCTGTCATTTTTTCACTATGTATAATTTTACTATGTAATTAAGCAAAATCATATGCAAGTAACTACTTACATACACCAGGGTTCGGATATTAATTTATAATTCTTTCTCACTGGGGAAATTGCAAAATCGGCCAGCCAGACTAGCTAGTCAGGCGGCAATATTTGTTTGGTCTGGTCTGGATCGCTCTTTTTCCTGGCTCTCCAGATTCTTCTTTCTGTACCTTTCACCCGCATAGCTGTGCACTGGGACTCCAGTTCACACATTTGAAAAATGTAGTCTTACTCTCTACTTGTGCACCTTAAAATCCACTTCAAGCTTTGATTTCTTTCCACTCAATTGTTAAATAGGCGTGGCTTCCTTTCAAAAGGTTGAAAGTGTCATAATTCTATCTCCAGGAGGATTAACATGAGGATAAATATGATTCGGTTACATTGTTTCCTTTTAAGGTAATGTCTGAGTTGTAGTTGTGACCTTCACCCAGGAAGTGTACCATTCACCCATACATTGTACTCATTAGGTGGGAACTTACCAAACCTCCTCCTGAGAAAATGTCTTAATTCTTGACACATACTAAAAAAATGTTTTTTTTTTTAATTCGTGAGCCCTGCAGCTTTAATTTCACTCCTTTCTGAGTCCTTAGTATTCTAGTCAAATCTGCAATAACAGGAAAAAAGTTTTGAATTCTGCCCCTTTTCAACAGTGATAATATTCTTTGGATCAGAGTCGTCCCATAGAATATGTGGCTTTTGAGCATTTAAATGTGGCTAGTGTGACTGTGGACCTCAATTTTATTGAATTTTAATTCATATTAACTGAAACTTAAATAGTTACATGTGACTAGTGGCTACTATATTGATTGGTACATTCTAAATTGTATTCCACTTTAAAAGTAGATCCTGACTGGGCAAAAAAGAAAGGGTTATTATATTTTATTCATAATAATATTGAATGTCCTCTCTGGCTGCAATAAGGGAATTTTCCTAAAAACGATTTTAAACTAATTTTCATTTGGACTGTACTAATACTATGCCAGTGCAGGCAGACGGTTCCATGGTCAGTGTGTCTTCAGGGCGTCTGATAACAGACAAATTCATTTCCCTGTGTCATATTTGGAAAAGGGAGAAAGGTCTCTTCTGAGTTCTTCAGCTGTGCAGAGAACTGATCACTTAAGTGTATCTATTTGTTTTTCAGTCAACAAAATCTTCACAATTAGTTGTGTAGGAGACTTTTCCTTCTAATTGGAAACAGGATTTGTGTGGGAGGCTCTAAAGGAATGCATGAATATGCATCTGGGAAGCTGATTCTCAGCCGCAGGACTGGACAAAATGGTTGATTAAATTATTCCTGGGAGGCAAGAAAGATTTGATGATAGCCAGGGGCTCCCGGCCAAGCGAGAGGCAGGAAACCTGAGGGGAAAGAAGACCAAGTGAGCTACCTGAGAAATTACAGGCTGTAGGTGTTAAAACGCAGCTCATTAGCCCAGGACCAGAAATCAGCCTCTGGAAATGAGGTTGGCCGTATTTAAGTTATGTATATTTTTCTCTAATTACTTCCATTTACTTTGCTCTCACTGTTTAGTGAAGATATTTCGGAAATGTCAGCACATGTCAGCTCAGCTAAATGGAACCAAAGAAAAGAACTTTGCATTTAGGCCAGAATTCCTGGGAGTCAGGTGTGGATGAGTCAGGGGATTTAAAATGAGAAAACCTGAGGAAAACCTCGGGGAGACGGACGCCGGACCTTTCCCTTGCCTTGCATTTATTCCTGGACCTCTTCTTTAATAAAAGTGTGCAGGGGATGGCATATTGTTGTACTCATCCATATGCATTTCATTTTTAGATGTCAAAGGCACACCTTTCTAAAATGAAACTTATCTCCATCTGTTTAAATTGTAAATTAGATTTGGAAAAAAATAGAATCTATGTTTTATGAATTACTTTTAGCAATTTCCTCTCTGTATCCCATGTAAAAGAATTTGACTATCTCTGTTGATTAATATCTTCAAAACAAATTTAAAAGCAATATCTTTTTTGAAAGTTGACATATAAAGAGTGGTTTGGATATTTTTATAGTTCTATAATGATGGAATAGAGTTTACTAATAGCATACATAGACTGAGAGGTTTTATATCTGTAAGGCAACTGTTTTAGCTAATTTTACTTCCCAGGGAATACTGAAGGTGACAAGGTGGACTTAAGTGTAGACCAGGAGTGGGGACCAGTGCTCTAGGCCCTATGTTTTAAAGGTCCTTTCTGGCCCTTCTCCAGCCATACACTTCCCTTTAGGAAAGAGAAGTGCGGGTGGCATGCCCACCCAGAGCCTTTGTCCCTCTTCTAACTGCACACTGAATACCTCGGACCCTGCTTCCAAGAGGCGGCTGTTTGAGAAGGTGTAGACAAGCTTATTTGTGGGGGCTGGATTACCTCCATATGTGAGCACGAACACCCCCCTCGCAGGATGGGTTAGAGCTGGAAGTGGGGAAAGAAGAGATACAGAACACAAACTAGATCCAGGGTCATCTCCTCCTCCATGGCCAAGTCATTGGTTAGACCTACAAGGAGTTAAAAAATTCTGGATTCCTTTTAGGTCATTTATGAAGAAACAATTGTCAAGGTAAAAAGGTTAGAACGATTATTTATTTGACTAAAAACTTCTAAATGGCTGGGCAGGGTGGCTCACACCTTGTAATCCTAGCCCTCTGAGGTGGGCGGAGGTGTGTAGATTGCCTGAGCCACAGCACTCTACTGAGGTGACAAAGTGAGACTCTTATCTCAAAAGAACAAAAAAGTCAATTCAAAGTGACTTAAAGACTTATAGTAAGACCTCAAACTGTAAAACTGCTAGAAGAAAACACAGGAGGAAAGGTCCATGACATTGGTTTGGGCAATGATTTTTAAGTATGTACCCTAAAAGCAGAGGTAACAAAAACACAAATAGACAGATGGCATTATATCCAACTAAAAAACTTCAGTACCGCCAAGGAGATCAATGAGGGAAAGACAGTCCATGGGATGGGAGAAAGTATTTGCCAACCATACATCTAATCAGGGGTTAATATCCAAAACTTATGAGAAACTCAAACAACTTAATAATAAGGAAATAAATAATCTGATTAAAAATGGGCAAAGGATCTGACATTTATCAAAAACAGACGTACAAACGGACAAAAGATATATGAAAAAATGTTTGACATCACTAATCAGAAAAATGTAAATCAAAACTACAATCAGATACTATCTCACATCTGTAGGAATGGCTACTACGAAACAAATAAAAGATAAAATAATGTTGAGGATGTAAAGAAAAGGGAACCCCTTTAACTCTCTCTTTTTTTTTTTTGTGAGACAAAGTCTTACTTTGTCACCCTCAGTAGAGTACTGTAGCGTCACAGCTCACAGCAACCTCAAACTCTTGGGCTTAAACGATTCTCTTACCTCAACCTCCCAAGTAGCTGAGAGTACAGTCATCCTCCACAATACCAGCTAAGAAAAGGGAACTCTTGTGCACTGTTGGTGGGAATGTAAATTAGTATAGCAATTATGGAAAACAATATGGAGATTTCTCAAAAAATTAAAAATAGAATTACCATATGATTCAGGAATCCTATGAGTACTACTGGATACATGTCCAAAGGAAATGAAATCAGTGTGTCAAAGAGACAGATATCTGTACTCCCTTGTTTACTATGGCATTATTCACAATAGCTGAGATATGTAATCCACCTAAGTGTCCATCAAGGGGTAAATGGATAATGAAAATGTTGTGTGAATACATAATGGAATATTATTCAGCCTTAAAAAGAAGGAAATTCTATTGTTTGTGACAACATGGATGTAACTGGAGGATGTTATGTTAAATGCAATAAGCCAGGCACAGTAAGATACATACCACATGGTTTCACTTACACATGGATTCTAAAAAGTTGAATTCATTAAAGTAGAGAGTGGTTACCAGGGGCTGTTGAGGGGGAACTGGGGAGATGCTGGTCAAAGATAACTAAATTTCATTTATATGAGAGGAATGACTTCAATAGATCTATTGTATTACATGGAACAATGCATTATGTTCTTGGAAATTGCTAAAAGAGTAGTTTTAAGTGTTCTCACCATGAAAAATAAGCATGCAAGTTGAAGCAAGTTAAATAGCTTGGTTTAGTGATTCTCCAATGTATACGTATTTCAAAATAACATGTACACATAGGTGTATACAATTTTTATTTGTCACCTAAAACCAAATTTAAGAAATGATTAATGGAATTAACATACTATGTATTAATCACCCATTATTTCCAGGCAAGAGTTTAGACAAAGAGTTGACCTCATGAAACTTATAATCAAGTAGAGGAACAAGGGCAGTCTAAAACTAACAATAGGAAACACTAAATGTAGGGAGCACAGGAAGCAGTTCTGTGGGGATTAGTGGTTGTATTCACACTGGCAGGGATCAGAAAAAGTTTCATGAAGAGTATGACATTTGTGTTTCATCTTCAAGGAAGGATGGGCTTTTGGAAGGCAGAGATAATCCACCAAACATCTGTCCAGAGCCTTCTATATGTGAGGTACTCTATGTGTTACTATAACCATTCTCAAACAGTATTACCAGGTTTTGGAAGTTTTTTACAACTCTTTTATAAAGGAAAAAACTGATGTTTAGGAAAAAGTTAAGAAACATGCTCAAAGTCCAGCAATTGGGAAAGGTTAGTGCTAGGTTTAGATTCTGGGTCTTTTTAAGAGCTTTTATCTCCCTTGTCTGTTAGAAGGCTGGGTTCTTGCTCCCAACCTTGTGATGTGTATGCCCAAACATTTCACTTTTCTATGTGGACTAATCCTACATTTGTGTGAGAGTGTATGTGTGTTTTATAAAAGCTCAGAGAATTCAGCACTGTTGTTTGCTGGGAAGACACTGCTATCAGCACGTGTAATAATCACTCTCAGATGTCAGAATCTCTGCCAGTGGTAGAGATTCCTGACAGCTGCAGGCAGAGTGCCTTATATTTTTTCTCCATGACCTCACCAACAAGTGAATAGTACAATGAAAAGAAATCGCAAAATAATCATGCAAACTCTTGATTGAAAGAAAAAGCTCTGAAAGAAAATACAATTGGTTGTACTTTACCCTTTTATTTTATTTTATTTTATTTTTTTTGAGCAGAGTCTCACTTTGTTGCCCTCCGCAGCGTGCCATGACATCACAGCTCACAGCAACCTCAAACTCTTGGGCTCAAGTGATTCTCTTGCCTCAGCCTCCCAAGTAGCTGGGACTACAGGTGGCAGCCACAGTGCCCGGCTATTTTTTGTTGCAGTTGTCATTGTTGTTCAGCTGGCCCGGACCGTGTTTGAACCTGCCAGCCTCAGTGTATGTGGCTAGTGCCATAATCACTGTGCTACAGGTGGTTGAGCGAGCCATTTTTTTTTTTTTTGAGACACCATCTCACTCTGAGTAGAGTGTCAAGCTCTTGGGTTCAAGCTATCCTCTTGCCTTGGTTTTTCTATTTTTAGTAGAGACAGGGGTCTCACTATTGCTCAGGCTGGTCTAGAACTCCCGAGCTCAAGCAATCCACCTACCTTGGTGTCCCAGAGTGCCAGGATTACAGGCATGAGTCACTGTGCCCAGTCAGCTATACCTTACTTTTAAAATGCATGTTAAATTCTGCCACTTCTTTCTTTCTTCCTCCCTCCTTCCCTCCCTCCCTCCTTTCCTCTCTCTTTCTTTTTTCTTTCTTTCTGAAAAGAGATTCTGCTTTTTTCCAAAAATTGCACCAAGTTAAAGCAAAGCTCTAGTTGATGAAGATGTGTAGTGTAGCATTAGTAGTACTGCCCTCACTAGGCACTCATTGGGCAGTTGCACAACCCCAACAAAAGGAGGTTCTGCCATTTCTTATTACCCCCACTCTACCACCTGGCACTGAGCCACCTTTATCACTTGCCAGAATGACAGCCATGACCCCCTTCCCCTACCCCACCTTGAGACTATTCTCCACACAGCAGCCACAGTCACTCTCATAAAACCTAAGTCGAATAATTTTACTCCTCTTTTTTTTTTTTTTTTTTGAGACGGAGCCTCAAGCTATCCCCCTGGGTAGAGTGCCATGGCATCACAGCTCATAGCAACCTTCAACTCCTGGGCTCAAGCGAGTCTCCTGCCTCCACCTCCCAAGTAGCTGGGACCACAGGTGCCCTCCACAATGCCCGGCCATTTTTTGGTTGCAGCCATCATTGTTTGGCGGGCCCGGGCTGGGGATTCGAACCCACCACCTTAGGTGTAGGTGGCTGGCGCCTTAGCCCATTGAGCCACAGGCACCAAGCCAATTTTACTCCTCTTTATGGACTCTGGTGACTGATGCCCTTCTCATGTTGCA
>CAUYQV010049814.1:0-23781 GCA_963574575.1 Galagoides demidoff | reverse complement strand
GCCTCCCAAGTAGCTGGGACCACAGGCGCCCGCCACAACACCCGGCCATTTTTTTGGTTGCAGCCATCATTGTTGTTTGGCGGGCCCGGGCTGGGGATTCGAACCCGCCACCTTAGGTGTACGTGGCTGGTGCCTTAGCGGATTGAGCCACAGGCGCTGAGCCCAAGCTACCTTCTTAAAACCTAGCCCTGCCATGTTACTCTCTCGTGCTTTCCAATGTTGTGTGGGTTCTCGCTCTCCAAAAGATGAAATTCAACTTCTTTGCCATGGCATCCTAAGCCTATCTTACGTGGCCTCAGCCCTCCTTTCCAGTCAACTCCATCATTGTCCCCCGACTCTGCATGAAGCAGGACCCATCCCACTCACCTCCTGCCTCCAGCCAGGCCGTTCTCTCAGCTCCAACGCTCTCTCTTCTGCCCACAAACAGGACTTTTCCATCCAAATCCAGGGGTCTGTTCTACCTTCTCCAGAACCATTATGCACATCCTTCTTCACAGCACCCACTGCCTGGCATTAAGACTATCTTTGCACACGCTGTCTCCCCAACAACACTGTGGGGAGGGGTGATGTCTTATGTGTCCTTCTGTTCCCCCCACTCCCTCCATCAGTATCTCGTATGGGGTCTGTCACCTGGCAGGCCCTCAGGAAATATTTGATGGATGGATGAATGACAAATTTCCCACTGGTTTTGTCTCCTGCCCATCACTTTGTGAGGTGTGACACGCCTCCTCTCCCTTAGCATCGCATGCTGTGATTGCTCAGCCACTTGGCTAGTGATTTACGATACCTCTGCTGTTGTTCTCACTTCATGTGCCTAAATGTCAAAACGCGGACAGATCACAGGGTAGTTCTCTTATCTCTTCAAAGCAAGTCTCAGTATTTGACCCCTGGCTATACCCTGCTTTTTGGACAAGTCAGGTCCACTTGACTTCCAGGACACCATAGCATCCTGGTTCCCCTCCTAAACTCCTGGCTATTTCTCTGGGGCTCCTCTTCCTCTGGGTGCTCTGCATGTGTTGGAGTTCCATGCTCAGCCTTCCATTCTTTTCATCCAAACCTTTCAGGAAAACACTGTAGCATCAGCAATGATCTTGATGCCGATGTCTTCCCCTATTAATGGCCACCCCCCACACTCTCTCCCAAGCACCAGACTGATATTCCTGACAACCAATTAGACACACCCACCAGGATGACCCACAGGCTTTTACTGTTCAATCGGTCACCTAATCAGGACCTGACCACCTGCCCCATCTTCTGAATTCTCGATCTTCTGGTCCATGCACGTATGGTCCCATCCCCCATCTTCATCCTCCAACCGGACACAAAATCCTGCCAGTTCTACCTCACAAATATCACTGGACTCTGTCCTTTCTTCTCCCTCCCCAAAGCCTATAGTTGGTCAAGGACTCGCTCCCATGTGCTCTTACCAAGTCTCTACCCATCCAATCCCTCCCCTGACTTACCAAATTATATTCTTAAAAATCCCATCATGAAGCCCCATGGTCATTGACTCCCTGAGCTCCCCTCTGCCTCCACGACTGACTCCGGCCTGGCTCACAGGGCCCTGTGCTCCTCAGCTCTCCCAGGCCCTCAACATCTCCTGAAGCCCTTCCTTGCTCTTAACTTCTCCCTCAATTGCGCTAAGCCTTTATCCCACTCTGCGCCTCGGATGCTCCTGTCACTGGCCTCAAAGCCCTCCCTCACCCCCAACATGACTTCACCTGATAGATTATTCTCGCTCATCCTTCCTGATTTACCAAATGTAGACTTTTACCCTCTCTTCGGACTGCCCCAGATCCCCAGGCAAGGAGAGCTGCCGTGTCCTTTAGGCATCCACAGTATTTTGACGACACTTCCCTATAATACATTATCATTTCTGTGTGTCCCAGACCCCAGCTTATGAAATAAAAGCAGGTATAAAGTTCTTGTACTTATCACTCTTACCTAACTCCAAAACTAAAAATAACTCACAAATGGAATAAGGATGAAACTGAAAACCAATCAAAACTCAAATCCACAGTACTAACAATGTGCTAGGTAGTACTGAAACCCCGGAGACATGGTGGGGCAGGACTGCAGGATGTATTTAAGTCTTTTAAGTTTCCCTTGTTAACTTGATTCATTTGAATTTGAGCAGGATGGACCCTCATTTTGAGTTTTTATATTTTCCTTTTGAAAACTGAAGTTGTTTTAAACCACCAATCCATTATGCTAAAAGGCTAATCTATAAGGGCAAATTTTAAAATGCTGCTGAACGGAAAACACTCACTACTGTTCACCATCATACTAACTGTCAGATGGGACACAAAACACAACCCACACAGTACAGTCGAGAGGCCAAAACACTCTGACTGGAACAGAACAGGTCTTTGAAGACTGGTGCCCTATATGACATGTCTACCTCAATTTCTCCACCCTTTCATGGATTCAAAATTTTTTAAATCTTTTCACATTGTAAGAAAGGCCTTCTGTTGAGACTATTATTCAGAATACATTTATATTAATATTTTCAAGTTATCATCAAAATGAAAACCCTCAACTAAAAAAAATAGAAAAGTTAACGTTTCCGACAACCACAAGTATACCTAAGACTCCAGGAGACTATGGGTCCTCAGCCCCTAAAAGATTTCTTTTTAATTTTTAAAAAAATTATAAATGAGGCTCAGAACCAGGATTTGAAGTCGGGTTTGGCTGATTTCAAAACTCAGACCCTTCTCTCTTTCCCGTGGTACTTAAGTCGTAAGGCTGCTGTGAAACTCAAATACTGGGAACAAAGGGGTCTGTAGACCATAAAAATCCTATATAATTGTTAGTTCAGGCTCTGGGTATTATTATTTATATATGTAAAACAAAAATACAGTAGAACCTCTGTAAGTTGGCCACCCAAGGGACTATAACAAACTGGTCAACACGCGGAGGTGGTCCTATAAAACAACCTATAAAATCCACCTCCCCTTGTTTAAATAATATTTCTTTGATTCTTAAAGGAGAGAGGCAATTAATGCCTCCCAAGTCAAGCATTTCACTAACTTCATTTCATCCTCAAAGTTGACTCCCCTTTATCAATCAGACCTTAATTCAAATATCACCTCCTCAAAGAGTCTCCTGCCTACCCCTGACCACACCAAGTAAAGTGGTGAGTGTGTGTGGGCAGGAAAAGAAATGCCTCATTATATGCAGGGACCTGGTGTATATTATTCACCTCTGTTTCCACTTCCTCTATTGCCTCCTGGGATATAGTAGGTGCTCCATGGTTACTGAATGAATAGCACCCTCCCAGGTAGGAAATACTATCCTCCAGTTATAGAAGCTGATGTAATCTGCTGAAGGTTAGGCTGGTAGGAAGTGATACTGTCATAATTCAAGTTCAGATCACCCTGCTCCAGAAACCAAGAGACGCCCGCACCCCAGGCTTCTCTAACCAGCAGTGTGCCAATAGGCACCAGACATCTCTCCCAAACCCATAAGGCATGTTCCCAAATTATCGATTTCCTCCAGGGTTTGTTTTTGTTTTTGTTTTTAATAGAGGGAAAGAGTTGAATTTTTTCCTGACGTTAAGTAATTTAAAGCAACTCTTAAAATTAGACCAACTAGTTAGACAGGGTGGCCATAAAGTTAAATCGAAATGAAGTTAAATAAAATTGCACACAGACTTTATGGCCACCCTCTTATTTGGGGGTCATAATATCACATTTTGATGAATACAGCAGACTCCAAGGACACTCTGGCCTAGCCACAGGCCACATGTGACATGCACATGTTCACACTCTCCTGCTCGTGGGACATTTAGGTGGACACGTTTGAGAAGCAGCACGGTTATCCTAGCGGCCACCCAAAAGCATGAGGGTTGAAAAGATTCAGCAGACAAGAAAGCAACCGAGAGATAAACACCCTCAACAAGGATCTTCAAGGCCACAATGGGTAGATAAAGGTCAACAGGCCACAGCTAAAGAGACCTGGGTGAGAAGGAAAAAGTACAGATCATTACTGAACAGACTGGGTCACCACAGGTGGCTGTAGAGCCTCCTTCCCAGAGCAGTTCCAGATAGAATTGATCTGCTTTCTGGGATGGCGTAGGTGTGGTCTTGCTTCAAAGAGGAAAATATCTGGAAATTATTTCCATGTCAAGAACTCTATGGTTCAGGCCTGGAGCAGCAGCCAAATTGGGAGCTCCCACCACTGTTTCTGGAATGAGAAAAAGTGGCCCCTCTTAACAGCCTCTGGCTTGATCTGAAACTTCTGGTCCTAGGTTGCCCGGCCCAGATTCCAAAGAACCAAGCTCTCCAGCAGAGCCTGTGCCACCAAAGCAAGCTCCTCTCGCCTGTCTGCCTGTGTCACTGCAGGCCACATGTTCAGAGGAAGGAGCCTCTCAGCAGCATTCACAGGCTTCCCCAAACATTTCAAGTCTCCCTGGCTCTGAACCAAGAATCTCTCTCAGAGCCAACAGCTTACAGCCCATTAAAAACCTTGTGCAAATGCAAACACTCTCTCCATTAGACAAGGAAGAAACAAGAACCACATCTCGGGACTAAGCTAGCAGTTGTTGAAACTAGACTAGGGGCTGGAGTCCCTGAAGAGGAAATATCACTGTATTAAAAACCACAGCTATTTCCAATGCTCACAGTCAATTACATGGGAGACCAAAGGTGCTGGTGGAGCACCGCGCGGGCAAGCTGATTCTGCCAGATCCCGGGCTGTACTGGTTTGGGGAAACAGAAAGTACCTTTGGGATTTCTACCTGTTTGAAGCTTGAGACCCAGTGTGTTTAACAGTAAGAGTACAACTATAGTATATGCACAAAGTCATTCAATCCACACCCCAGGCTTGTGACAGCTACATCTTCCTCATTTTATCTGCAGGAGAGTCACTAATCTGTGTAGAATTCCAGATGCTGAAAAGGCCCGTAGGTACTGGTGAGCAGAGGTACCACTGTGAAAACCTCCATCCTCATCCTCATGGTCCCTTCTTCTACTTCATGGGGTCCTGCATCTCTCGCTCTCTCTTTCTTTTGCAATCAGTTCAAAATGTTGGTCATGGGACTTAAAGAAGACAGAAGGCTGCATTTAGGCCTCAGGTACAAGTTACACACTACACTTGACTTTGACAGGACTCTGCACTGGGAGTCATTAGGCACTGTTGCAGATGTTTCCAGGTGTTTTATTTGCAACATAAGTCTTTATACTGTGATTTCAGTATAATGGGAATGATTAAATGTGAGCACAGTCTCCATCACACAGATATTGGTCACGAAGAGATTTCCAAGGGAAGGCAGACCGGGGCACTCGCCAGGGCTCTGTTGTGAGTCTTGCCACCCACAAGGCCTCTCCAGCTTCTGCTGCCCTTGATGGCTAAGGAAGGAGTTGCACTGTGTTTTCACTTGTACCCCCCACATCTTATTCCAATTTGGTACTTTACTGATTATAACAATGGATTATGATGATCATGGGCTATAAATTTTACCAAAATATACTTTGTGGCCACTAAAACCACTTTATTAGCTAAATTCTTACAGAAAAATAATTTATTTTGTTACTATAAGTATAAAATTCTCAAACACTTTTAACCCTTCTCAACAGCCAGCAAACTGGCTGGCTGTTCTTTAACCCTTTTCTTTACTGGGAACAACGGCTTTGATCCCTGACACTGAGCACAGAACTCTCAGGACGATAACTAGTGCATCACAGCAAGATACACCAGGATTTGTCTTCCATTTGCTGCTATTCTCGGGGCCTCTCTCCTTTGGGAATCTTATAGGCAGAATTCTGGCCTTTCAGGGTTCCTGGCCGTAATACCATCCAATGACAGGAAAAGTTTACCAGGACATGGTGCTAACCAACATTAATGACAAAGTGCTCCAGCTACACAGCTGGAGAGAAACAAGCCAGGGCAGCAGCCTGGGATGCTTCATGCCCCATCCTCTACCTCTGTCAACTCAAAGTACAGTGCGAGAAGCTGCAGACTGGCTTGTAGAGGACAACAGGGACCCAGTGAGCAACACCCCCATGCGAGGGGTGACGAGGTTTCCAGCTGAAAGAATAGCCACAGAAATGAAAGCAAAGCATGCTGGGCCTAGGAGTGCAGAGGGAGCTCTGGAAATGCCCTCCACCACCTCCACCACCTCCACCACCCCCGCAGGAGGTGCCTTGAAACCCACTGCACTGAAGGGGAAACATGGAGAAGGCGCCAGAAGCCTCTGAAGTACCTACTGCTGCTGCTGCTAGAACAAAGGTTCTCAGTCAGAGGCAATTTTGTCCACCAGGGGACATATCAGAAAATTCAGACCCCCTGCCACACACACACAGAAACACCCAGAGTTATCTCCTTCACAATGTCAACAGAATCGAGGGAGAGAAACACTGCTCTAGAGTAAGCCAGGGACATCCTTGACACATATCGGAATCTGCAGAGCCCCAGTTCAGACCTGTACAAGAGAGACAAAGGCAAAGGAACCCAGTCCCCAGAGCACCAGCATCATCACTGAGAGCAGAAGGGGGTGGGGCATGGAATCAGATGGACAAAGCCAAAAAGAAAAGGGAACAGGGACGTGGGAGTCCACATGTGGGAGCCCCAGGAGCATCCTCCCTGCATCTGCCTCTCATGTGCCCTGGCACCTGTGCACAGGGTCCTGGGAGGCCAGTTTGCTGGCTGGTGATAGGGGCTATTTTTAAACAAGTTCAGCAGGGGCTTCCCAGTGAATCTATTAATAGAGGAATTTCTCATGCCAGTTGATTAAACTTGATACCACTGCAGTTAAATTGTGAAGATGCTGCTTCTAGGGTTGGCTAATTGGAATAAAAAGAATTCTGCTCTTATTCCTTCATTAGTTGCAGAGGGATCCTTGCAATGACTGGGTTATATGTGAAGCTTCATTCAAAGGCAGAGGGGTCACCCCATTTGTGGATGACTGTGTGTCCCTGCATGCATAGCTGAAGGAGCTAACCCCACCTAGAGTCAACTCATCTGAGCTGGGATTCCTGAACGCCAGGGATGCTTGTCCATAGAAGAAGCACAGCCTGCCAGATGAGCAAGCACCTCACCCTGGATTTGAGAGTCCTTCTGACCCTACCAGCCCCTAGGCACAAAGCTATACTTGAAGTGACACAGAGGCAGTGATTTGCATTCTCCCAATCATCTGGGCAAACTGAGGCAACTACCCAACTGGGCGTAAGGGGGGAATAGGAGGAATGGGTGACTCCTAAAGGTCCTACCAGCCCGATATACAAGAACTCTCAGTGCCCCGGCTCTAGGCCTAGGCAGAGCTGCTCTCCCGGAGAGCCAGGTGTTTCAGCAGCAGGGCCCTCCTGTCGGCTTCCCCCGTTCCTGCCTTGTTCTCCTTTCCCCGGCACATTCTCCAGCTTCGATGTCACATATGAACTCCTCTCAGAGCCTTGCTCTTTGTGGCATCACCCCCACCCCCCAATGTCCCAAGTGTGCCATATATACCCAGGGCCAGCACCCCAAAACCATTTCCCCACTTCCCAGACACCAGTGGGGCTGTTTGGGAGCAAATGGGCAGCAGGTGTCCAGTTTGTCTGAGGCAGATAGAGCCTGGTGCCCAGTGGAAGAAGCAGGGACGGCTCTCTTCCTGGTGGCCCTAGAGGACAAGGGCTAACACACACAAACAGGGAGTCTTGGGCTTAGCTGGCAGAGCTCACTCTGCCATCTTAACCTTTGGAGCAGTCTGGGGACTCTTTCACGTGCCCTGGAGTAGTACACCACAGGCCCCTCTGCACTGTGGCAAGTGAGGGCTCCACCAACCAGTAGGAGGGGGCTGGTCTCTGTTTGGAAAATGAAAATAAAAGTGAGCTCTGTTGCAATATCTGGGCCTGAAAACACATTAAAGGCGTAAGTTCTAGAAATAGGAGGTTCTTTTTAGTACTTAAAAAATCACAAGAGGCAGAAGAAACCACAGGCAATGGACCAAACAGCCCAAACCCTCAACAGAGGGAGCCACTGCTGAGGAAGGCGGCTTCCAAGTCTGGCAGGAAGACCCCAGAAACTGACAGTCATTCGCTTATTTGTCATTCTGAGGCCTAAGCATGGTTGAGCTATCAGTAGGGACTGTTCTGAGTGATGGCCACATGTCAGCTCTGACTCTCAGAATAGCCCTGTGAGGCAGGGGTCTTATGCCCATTCTACAGATGAGAAAACAGAAGCTCAGAGAATAGCTCTCTTATACTAAGTGTAAGACATTTCAATCCAAGACTGTTTCAAGGTATCCTAGGGCATTCCAGAAAAGGTATTTGTCTTTCTCTTGCCCCCGCACCAAATTCAAGGCCACGCATATGGAAATTACCTAATGAACATGTGTGGGTTCAACTGAGCCCTCCTGTGCTCACACCGGAGCACTAACTTTGACTTCTCTGCAGTGTATGGCAGTCTTGACAACCCACTTGGAACCAAGTTCTTAGCTGGTTTCTGCCATGGGCACCATGATCCCATCTCACTCCTCTTCCTGCCTCTCTGACAGCTAGCTGTGATGCCATCCCACATTTGAATTCTTCCAGAATCTCTCT
This sequence comes from Galagoides demidoff, assembly GCA_963574575.1. NCBI lineage: Eukaryota > Metazoa > Chordata > Mammalia > Primates > Galagidae > Galagoides > Galagoides demidoff. Next base: position 15,265 of record CAUYQV010049814.1, on the reverse strand, counting down.
CAACATAAGATAATTTCTCTTTCCCGCATTCCTGTTTGGCCATGCTCACAGCTGGTCTATAATATAAGCCAGAGAATATGAGTAGCAATGGCTGAGCAAAGGCTGAGCAAAGGCTGAGCACCTCTGCCACCACCATCCTGATTGAAACTCATCTCAGTATCTTCCCACCTGACCCCCTCTCGGTCACCTCCTCCCAGTGACATCTGGTGTCTACCCAAGGCATAAATGGGAGTCATTATTTTTCCCTCTCAGTCTCCTTCACCCCTCCAACCTGGCCAGTTAAGTCTCCTTGATTTTTCCAGTCTCTCCCATGTGACCCTTCCCTTCAATTTGATTATAACTCCCCTAATTTGGATCCCAGAGTTCATAGTGAAAAATATTACCTACTTTGGACTGGGTTTTGAAAGCAAGCAGTCCTGAATTCAAATGCTGCCTCTGCCATTGATGGGCCCTGTGATTCTGGGTGCCAGGGTTCGAATGTGTCTTCTGCAAAATTCAGATGTTGCCAATGTGATGTATTAAGAGGTAAGGCCTTTGAGAGGTAACTGGGCCATGAGGCCTCCTCCCTCATGAATGGGATTAAGGTCCTTATGAAAAAGGCTTGTGCAGCACTCAGCTGGCTTGTTCATCTTCTCTTCTGCCGTGTGAGGACACAGCATCCATCCCTTCACCCTTCTGCCTTCCAGCATGTGAGGGTACAGCCAGAAGGCCCTCGCCAGACCCCAGCACCTTGATCTGGGACTCTTCAGCTCCAGAAATAAATTACGCAGCCTTAGGTATTTTGTGACAGCAACACAAATGGGTGAGGACAGTGGACTATTCAGCATGGATGAGCCTGAGCTTCCTTACTGGTGGAGTGTGCTCATCTTGCAGAGTTTCTGAGCATGACAAATATCACACATGTATGGTGCCTAGCACCTAGGAGATGCCTAACAATTAGAAACTATTGTCAGCATTATTTTTATTACCAGATGGTCTTTCTGCCACCAGTCTCTCTCCTAGCCCTGTCCCACCGACACACACCTGTGGAGCAGCGTTCTTACACCACCATCTTCACCAGTGTCATCCGGCTTGGCTCAAAGGGTTTCAGCACATCCTCAGTACCTGAAGGATAAAGTCTACCTTGTCTCACCTGGCATGCAACCTGCATGGATTCAACCTGCCTTCTTAACTGGACTTGCTACTGGCCCTCCTCTGGCTACCCCCTACTTACAACCTACAAACACAAATTCCTGCTATACACCCTAGAGGGATTCACTTGGTGTTGGCAGAAAACCTCATTCATTCTCACCTTCTAGTCAACAAGATAAATGTGTACTCCTCCTGCCTCTATCTACTGGATGCCTCCCAATTATACCTTCCCAAACCACTCTGGATCCAGCAGAGATGTTGTCCTTTTTTTTTTTTTTTTTTGAGACAGAGCCTCAAGCTATCCCCCTTGGTAGAGTACCGTGGCATCACAGCTCACAGCAACCTCCAACTCCTGGGCTCAAGCAATTCTCCTGCCTCCACCTCCCAAGTAGCTGGGAATGCAGGCGCCCACCACAATGCCCGGCTATTTTTTGGTTGCAGCTATCCTTGTCATTTGGCAGGCCTGGGCTGGATTCAAACCTGCCAGCTTAGGTGTATATGGCTGGCACCTTAGCCGCTTGAGCCACAGGCACTGAGCCATGTTGTCCTTTACTAAACTTAGTTGTCTCTTCATATTTTGGGATAGAAAACTACCTCTGCAATACAGCCCTATAGATCTTAACCTTCCTTAGCATCCCCCATTGGCTGAGCACTGTTAGGTACATTCACAACCATTATCACCTTTTCACCCTCTTCAGTGAATTGACACAATGCCTTGGGCATGAAAGCCTTAGATAAATATCCTCCCACTGAACAAAATGGCTCCTGGTGAGAAATGTGGAGGGCATGTTCCACGTGGTACAGGATGACAGATGTGGTCCCAGCTCCGTGCTGGGCTCCCACACTCCAGGCTATCATTCACTCCCATCACTGCTTCTCCCACTGAAATTCCAGGTGCAACATCCCACGAGGTGATAACTCTGCAGTTCTTATGCCTCTACAGAGGAGCCCTGGATGGGATCTTATGACCCAACAGTGGAGAGGCAGCCCCCCAGGGCAAACGTGCGCTAACGACCAGGAACTGCTGGTGTCTAGAAGCCGGAGTTCTGCATGTTTTTTTGAGGCACTTAGAGATACCACAAACCAGGTGCAGCCTTGGAGAGGGACTGGTAGGATCTAAATGGATTTGTTGGGGCCTCTCCAAACAGGGCCTATATTCAGGGCTGAGCTTTGGTTTCGGTGAGAGAATGAGTGAAAACAGGCTCCACAAGATGGGAAACTGTACTAGGGAAACTGTACCCTCACACTCCCGCAGGTACTCACAGGGGCCAGATTCATCCCCTGACCCTCATGTGCAAATGGCAGGCTATTTTCAGAGCCCTCTGCAGGGCCCATAGTACTGAGGGGTTGGGCAGGCTCTGCTGGCTGGGGCCAACCCAGGCATCTTGTCCCTCAGTTTATGGAAAAGAGATGGAGGTGTCAATTTTTATCATCTATCAGAACGAATATATAGAACATATATGGTGCTTCAGTGTTCTCCCCAAGCATCAAAGTTCTTCCTTTAAATAACCATGATTCTGTGACCTGGGCCTAGAATCTAGTTCAAGCAGTTAGAAGGATCTAGAAATCCTAACGGTTATGGAGCATTACAGTTGTACCAATTGCACCTTGATTTCTTTGACCATGTGCCACATCTCAGTGTCATGGTGTTAATATTGTTGATCTTGTTCTGGGTAAGTGTCCACGAATATCAAGATCGTCGTTCCATCCAAGGCAGCATCCACCACTGCGGCAAGCTATGCCAGTCTCAGTAAGGCAGGCTTGCAGGGAAGGGGTGGTCCTTCTGGCTGTGGACACCCAATAAGAAACCGTGGGCCCTACAGAGAAGGAGGGCCCTTCGAGGGTTGCACGCACACTGGCCGCTCTCCTGATCAAAAGCAGGCGCAGTGAGCGTCCCCAAGGGCCCCGGCCACCCTACCAGAAGCTATTTGTATCCCTGTGCGGTCGGCAGTTTGCAGCCAGGTTCAGCTGGGGAGGTCCCACTGCTCATTTCTCTCCTAACCTCCCTGGTGTACAGCCAAGTCTCCATTTTACTCAAGCTTTAAAAACAGAAACGTAAGAAGAAAAATGACTCCCATGAAGGATGGAAAACTAATCTAACAAGCGATTACAGCTGTGTGGAGGGCTGCTGAGGGATCCGGGCACCTTAGCAACCTAGCCTCCCAGAGGGCGGGCAGCCGCTCACACCCAGATCTGAGTCATCTAGCACAGGGACAGCTGTCGGGGAAAAGAGAATGAGGTGGAAGTAGTCAACCCTGATCTGAGGGACCACTGTGTACAAGGAAGCAGACAGGGGACTGTGGGACACTGAACAAAGTCTGCAGCATGGCTCCTGTCCTAAAGGGTAACCCATCTAGGACAATTACACAGAAATACCTGAAAAAGCAATTTCCAACAGGTTCACATAAAAACTCACCAGAGGAATTTCAAAAGCAAGACAGTATCAAAAAAGAAAAAAGGCTTTGGAATTCAGACCATTTGGAGAGGTCCAGAATGTTAAGCCTGGTGGTGGTGGTATCCTTGGGGTATTGGATATCACTAGGATTTGGGGGGAAAATGGAGAAGAGAGAAAAAAATGGAGTGACCTGCAGATGGAGACCCAGGAGCAAGGCAGTTCGTGCGGAGCCGACTCTCACAGGAAGGGTGAAAGCAGGTAAGACTGCACAGGTGGGCAGGAGCAGGTCTAGAAAAGCCTGTGTGCCAACCCACGGGCGGGTCTTTATCCCACACACACCACTGAGGGTTGGGGCCAGGGCAGCAACCCACAAGCCTTTATAGTGAGGGCTCAGCGGCCAGCCCAGAGTTTAAATTTCTTTCCACCATTTACCAGCCAAGGTTGCTACCAGTCTCCAAGTATGCCTCCTCCGAGGTAACACAGGGATAATAACAATTGTGTATAGTTGACCCCCTCACTCAAGAAGTGTCCATTCACCCTTACACTGTGCCCCTAGGTGAGAGCCACCGATCCCCCTTCTCCCGCCTAACTGCAACAGAGACCTTACCTAACAAATGCAACATTGTAACCTAATCATCTGCACTCTATGTTAAGCTGAAATTTAAAATAATAAAGCAACGTAATAAATATAAATTTTTTAGAAAATTATCTGACAGGTTAAGTACTCAATAAATTTTACTTTTATAATGACCATTAGCAATTTTTAAAAAGTATGTCTAATGACTCATAAAGTTGCTATAAGGTTTAAGTGGGATAACACACACACAGGGTTCGTACTGTGCCTGGCATACAGCAAGCACTCAATAGATGTCTGTAGCCAGGGAGAGGAATAAGGGAATACCAGAAACAGGGGCCTGAGAGGAAGGTGCACATGGGAGGGGCATGAGACTGGAACTGGGTGACCCAGCAATAAAGTGGAAGAGGCAGGAACGGCCACCGTGACGGGCAGTACGAGGGAACGCTGGACCAGACATGGCTGCTGACCAGGTAACGGAGCTTAATGCAGCCGAGATCCCACGTGGAATCTCAGAATAAAAATAGGGAAAGCTGGAAACAGAGCAGAGTTGATGGGCATGAAGGGAAGTTCTGCTAATAGACTCTGTAGGGAAACTGAGGCTTGAAGCATAAGCCAGCCTGTACCACGGATCTGGGGAAGGGAACCTCAGAGGGCATGCAGAGAAGTGCTAAGGGACAAAGAAGGATGTATTGGGGGAAATACTCCATTTAAAGGGCTGGAGAAAAGGTTAGTAAAGGAAACAGAGCAGAAAAGTAAGGCTGGCAGGAGCTAAGCAGGTGGCCAACAGAGCCAGCTGGTTCAGAGGGCACGATGACGAGGATAAGCTCTGCTCGGGGGGGGGCTGGCCACTTCCAGAGAGAGCAATTTAATAAGGTATGGGGGAGAGTCGGTGTTGGTAAAGGTGGCCCACAGGAGACTCCAGATCCAGGGAGCCTGGCACTGAGTGGAGAGAGAAAACTACGGGGCCGAGTGTTGGGGAGTCTCTGTGTGAAAACGCTTCCTCTCCATGGGACCTCATGCAACCCAACAGTCATAAAAGGCAAAGTGAGCAAAGGGGATGGCACCTTCAGCTGCTGAAGTTCAGTTTCTTGGGTGCTGCTCCAAAAACAGGGCTTCTTTCTGGTTATTCTGGGACAGTGGCTGCCACCCTTCTCAGCCTCCTGTCAGGGAGCCTCTGAGACAACAATGGCATCAGCTGGCCTGTGGCTGCTTGTCCCTCTATTCTGTTTGGCAGAAAAATAAAGAGGTGCATGGGAGCTTCCTCTTCCCCTAAGTGGCCTGGGGTGATCTGTGAAAATGGTTTCCTATTCACTTGACCCAGAAAACCCCACAAAGTCATGCAAGTCAAGAGGCTCAAATCTTTGTGTTCACTTTAAGAACACAGGTGAAACTGCTCAGACCACCAAGGGTATGCATATACAAAAAGCCACCAAGTATCTGAAAGATGTAACTTTAAAGAAACAGTGTGTACCATTCTGACGTTACAATGGTGGAGTTGGTAGGTGTGCCCAGGCCAAACAGAGGGGCTGGACCCAGGGTCGGTGGCCCGAAAAGAGTGCTGAATTTTGGTGCACATGCTTAAAAGTACAGAGAGTAATGCTGAACTTACGGGTTTAGATGTAGATTCTCTGGTCATGGAGCATATCCAAGTGAACAAAGCACCCAAGATGCGTGGCCGAACTTACAGAGCCCCTGGTCGCATTAACCCACACATGAGCTCCCCTTGCCACATGGAGATGATCCTTACTGAAAAGGAACAGATTGTTCCCAAACCAGAAGAAGAGGTAGCACAGAAGAAAAAGATATCCCAGAATAAACTGAAGAAACAAAAACTTATGGCACGAGAATAAATGCAACATAAAATAAATGCAAATAACTGTAAGAAAAAAAAAAAAGAGGTGCATGGAAAGAGAAGAGGAATGTTCAGGGAGAAATCAGTGCGCACAGCACGGAGCTTTGGAACTTGCAACTGCTACAATTAACCCCTGCACCAGAGGCCTCTGGCCAGTGGCTGCCAGCCCAGCCTGTGCCTTAGAATGACCTGTGATGTCCATAAAGCTGCCACCAGTAGGACCTCACCTCCAGACACACTGATCCAAGGGGTTTGGGAGGGGGCCCAGCATCAATAGTTATCGCTTTTGTTTTGTTTAGTTCCCTAGGTGAGTCTAATCTGCAATCAAGGTCAAGAGCCTCTCCTCAAGGGGTTCCCACTAATGAACACGTAAGGCACAAGTTCTACTAGTGATTGATTTTGGAATGCCAGTCTAGCTTAGCAAACAAAACTAGGTTTAGCTTGTGAGCCAACACCGTTTGATTGGTATTGGCAGGCTGCTGAGACAGGAGGGACCCTGTACCTGAACTCAGAACGCAACGATCAATTAATGACATCAGACACCAGTTGGGGAGAAGAGGGAAGGGCTGGTACGTGGCCATCCTGGGTCTCACTCCTCTAATCCTGCCATAGCATCCAAAAAGGAGCATTATATAATCACACATTATTTTAGTGTGCTTTTTGACAGGAAAAAAAAAGAATATGCTTACTGGAGCAGGCTGTGCAGTCGTTATTATATCACCTGAGCCTTCAGAGCCTACGACCCCTCCAGACCAGCAGCCCGGGCTTGGACAAATATCAGCAATCTCTGGGGCAGCAGCTCTAAGGCTTTGCACCCTAGAATGGCAGCCTGACTGCAAATTCTCAGGCCCACCCCAGACCTCCTACATCAGACACTCCAGGGGCTGCAGCATCTGTGTTTAGCAAGCCTTCCAGGAGATGCTGATATATGCTGTAGTTTAAGAACTATTACTCTAGGAGACTTAAAAAAAAACTTTGCATATTCTTAAGCTCTACCAGGACCCACCAAAACAGAACCTTTGTGGGTAGAGCCCAGGAATCTGTATTTTTAAGCAAATGATGCTCAAATACTTCTGATGCACACAGTCAGGCTTGGGTACCACGGACCTAGCATTGATCTCTGTCTTCTGTTTTGTTTCCTCGACGGCATTGCTAGAAATAATCTGCCTGACAATGCCCATCCTGGGAATGTGTGCAACCACACACACAGCTGGTCACCATCAGCTGCTCTCCTACCCGCTGCGAAGTTCACGTTCTTCACCTGTAAAGTAGGGATGCTCTGATTTCAGGGACTGGGTTGCTGTGGTGACAATGACATGAGAACAGCTCGCTTCGTGAGTGGCCATGTCCTAGCTGCTCAATGATTTCAGTTGAAAGAAACAGAAAAGGGAGGGAGGGAGGAGAAAGAAGCAGGCATGAGACAAAGTGATTATCTTTGCTGCGCCTGGGGAGGCTTAGCTCCGATTACATGCAGTCAAGCAATGTTACGAGCAAGATGACTGTCCGCGCGAAGCGCAGACAGACACTGCGGGAGCTGCTGACGGCCCCCAAAGGGGCCTGCGTGTCCTGACTGCACAGCCTGCTCCAGTAAGTGTATCCTTTTTTGTTCCTGTCAACAATCACACTAAAATCATTATTTTAACTGATGTTAAAACAGCAAGCTCATGTCAACTCCTGGCTGGAGGGAGAGCCAGACTCCACACATCCATTCGCCCGGCCCTGTCGTGCATGAGCATGTTCAGTCTCTCTAGTAAGCTATGCAGGCCACGGGAGAAGGGCCGGCAGAAACGACGGTGTCATGGTGGAGCCAAGGAGCAGCCTCCACAGTGTGACCCTCCATCTGCAACTGCTGGTGGGTGACAGTCCCAGACCAGGACCAGTTCAGTCCCGCTGTTTACCTGGTCTTTTTCATGCCAGGACCCCAGGGCTTCCTTTGGCCTCCAGGGTGAACACAAGTTCCCCACCTGACATCCAGCCCTTCCAGACCTGCCACCTCAACCTCTCCAGTCCCCTCTCTCATCTCCTCAGAGGGAACCTCCCTCTACCTGGCCCCCTGAAAGCCATGAGACACACCCCTTTCCTTACACTGCTCCCCCACCTTCACCGGCCTCCTTACCCCTTTGTTGGAGTCCCCATCCTTCGAGGACAAGGCCAAGGCCTGGGCCTGCATGGGCTCCCCATCAATCTCAATGCTGGCAGGTCCCTTCCGTCTCAAAACAGACATACTCCTCTGCCTCCAGGCTCTGCCTTGTTTTGAGATTACAGTACTCAACTGCCAGCCTTTCCAGGCCCTTTATCTTATGAGCACTCCATGGACAGGAGTAGAGTGCCCTTCATTGTCAAACTTGGATCATTTTTGATATTTTGGGAGTAAAAGAGAGCAGCACTATAGGGGGTCCCAAAGGTCACCCATAAAGTCACCACACATAGGGAAATAGTAGCTAAATGTACCTTTATTTACAAAATATTCATTGCAAAATTTTACAAAGAGGTGGTCAACACATAGAGAATATCTTGCTAGTATTTTGTACAATTTTATAATGAATATTTTATAAATAAAGATATGCTTAGCTATAATTTTCCATTTTCTCTATGTATGGTAACTTTATGAGCGACCTTTGGGACATGCCTAATTAATAAATATATCAGGCTAACAAACATAAGCAAGGATTGTCCCAGATGAAGCAAGGTGTCTAGTTACCTTAAAATTAGTCCCCTGTCCTATGTCTCCTTGTGTCCCTCTCGGCATCTGGGCCTTATAAACGGGAGCCAATAAAATGAAACGCTGGGAACTAACCTCGCTCTTGATGGAGGGTTAGGAAGATTGTCCGGCCATGCTGTGCAGGGCAGACAAGAGCTAGAATAACAACAGCTCACAGTTATGAATAGAAATGAGTAAGTGACATGCTGCTTTTATTTCGTTCTCTATAGAAATGCAAATGCAGCCCAAGGGCTGATGTAAGGTTGAATCCAGCCTTGCATGGGAAATGTGGTTTGCATAGTTTAATACAATTTAATATCTACTCATGGCCAGCTAAGCATCTGTCTCTAATTCCACAACCACGGTCCTTTCAAAGTCACTGCCTTTGGATGTAAGTTTCTCAGAGAGAATGAGCCTTGTGTCCAATGCCTGGAAAGCGACAGCATTCAGCCACCAAGTTCCCCTCCATCCCCACCAAGCAGCTTTTCCTGTTTTGATTTTAGCTCCAGCAGAAGGACAATAGACAAGTCAATCAGTCCAGATTACCCTGCACCAGGAGGAGAGACACCTGACAGCCATACCCTTCACCACAGCCATGGGGACAAAGGCACCAGGGTAATCAAGGCTATCGAGAGAATGCAATTCTCATCAACCCTTGGGGTTGCCTCATTGTTTTTGCTCTATTTCCAGAAAGTCTTTAGCAGAGGAGAAAGGTGCAGAGGAAGGGAGGGCCTTGCCTGTTAGCAGAGGCTTCAATGCAGTCATCGCCCTCCTGCCATTCAATGTCAAGATCGGTCCATGCAAAGGAGAAGTCATGGGACAAGGGGCACAATCAGAGCTCTGGGCTTTTCTGTCCTGCTGCACACTCGACCCGCCTTCCCCTGCTGAAAAAGCTGCTTCCCTCTGGGCATGCCCCATGTATGGGAAAAAAATCCTACCCCTGGTCTGTTCTCCTACATACCCACCCGCTGTGAACTAAAATCGCATGGAGTCGAGGCCAAGATGGTTTTCCTAGTAGAACAAACACCTGCCAACTCTGAATATAAGGGCTTAAATCCATGATGACTAGTTAATTACGGATACTTGAGAAATGGGACTATTTATTTATTCTTTACCCTTCACTAAGCAGTTTAGAGGCTTTCGTTGGGAACATAAGTAATCACCTGCGATGCCTCTCAATAGTCCCTGCTGTCCCCGTTTAGAGTTTATAGGGTCCTCGGCTCTGCAGTAGGGTTTGGAAAATACAGACCTGAACCACACAGAGTCTCTGCTCTCAGGGCACAGGGAAGGACAAAGCAATGTCACAGAGATGGAATCGCTTGCTCAGAACTCCTTGAAGTCCACCTTGGAAGACAAGAGAGAACTCATCACCCCTGTGGATCCTGCCGGCTCTGCTACCATTCCCAGAAAGCTCCAGCTGTTCTTTTCCCTCTTGAGATGAATCTCAAAGTTGCTGAACAACCACTTGGAGGTTGAGTTACTCACCCCAGTCACACAGAAGCACTATAGAATGAAGTGGCCCTGCCTCGCAAGGGGCAAGGAGAATAGAAGTGGCATGTGGAGACCCAGACACAGCAGGTCACACAGCGGAAATCCCTGACCCTGGGCAAGCCAGGTCATGTAAAGGAGACTCATCTGCCCCAGCGAGGCACAGATGCTGATCTTTTTTTAACTACGTGCATACAAGGACAATCCTCTCAAGGCCAAGGGTGGTTATACAAAGTGGAAAATTAAAGCAGATCCACGTGGCCCCAGCAATCAGAAAGCAAGGCGGGCCAAGGAGAAATCAGGTGATGTATAGATTCATGGTCCAAATCATAACTTTTTAACATAAACTACTGAAGTAATGGAGGGAAAAGACACTGCATTGCCCAATGGCCAACTTATTTTGAATAATATGCAATACAATAAAATTCCAGTAAAGGCCCTTTGAGTTATAGGTATAGCTCTTTTCAGCCCTGAGTTCTTCATATTTGGCTCATATAGAGTCCCGTGTTTGCGACAGACCTGAAGCTGTTTTAACAGTGCTCACTTCAGCAGCACATATACTAAAATTGGAACGATGCAGGGAAGATTAGCATGGCCCCTGCGCAAGGATGACACGGAAATTGGCGAAGCGTTCCATATTTTTTAAAGTGATCACGTTTAGCTTATAGAATGAATAGTTTCAGAGGCTGGTCTTAGGGAAATTTAAACATTAGAAAACCTGGTGCTAGTAAGGTACATTCTGTGGCCTATGAGCTTAACTCAAAAGTTTTAATCCACTCCCAGGGTGGTTTACACCTCACAGGAGACCTGTCGGTTAGCAGAAGCTCAAGATCAGCCTACAGGCGGGGAAGACATGAGTAGAATGTTCAGCGTACAGAAAGCCAAGACATGGGAGAAGGGGACCACCGGGTCTCAGCTGTGACCTCATAACCACGAAAACAAAACAAAACCACTCTCATCACATTTCAGCTCAGCAAGAGGCTAATGATGGACAGCTGGATGTGATCAGGATGGAACGTAGGACCCTAAATTTAATTAGAAAACAAACAGTGGACATTCCAAGGAGCGAGCTGCCCCTTTCCAGAAACCAAGGGAGATGGTTCTGCATGAATGGATGGGATAACACACATCATTAGGGTTAAAGACTTCAGAGTCAGACCCCTGAGTCTGAGTCTGTGCTTCTACCACTTAGGAACAATGAACTAAGTGTCTCTAAGGTGAGCTCTGCTCATCTAAGAAACAGGGATAACAATTAATCTTCCTCAGTGGGTAAATATAAAGAATTAGTGCTTAGCACAGGGCCTGGCACATGGTAAGCATTTAAGCAGTGTTAAACATTAGTGCTCCCCCTTAGCAGGGGTGAGGGAAACCTGGACCAAGGACCATGGCTAGCCCATCTTGCACAGGAATATTCCCCATATGTGAGGTCTTGGGACTGCTGCTTCTCTGTAGTCATAAACAGTAAATTCCTTAAGCATCAAAAGGCTGAGAAGCTTGTCTTCAAGGGCAACCCAAACAGAAATCCTAAGAAGACCATTATACCTTCTTCCTCTTTCTAGAGAAGTCCAAGAAATTGAGAAGGAGGAAGACACTTTAAAGAACATGTCCTCCTGCTGGAGAAGGAGACATTAGTATGAAGTGAAACTGACCCCATACTTCCAAACATGTGGTTTAAGAGGCACATGTAACAGGTAACATATTTCTTCAAAAATAAGCCCAGGGAGAAGAATACAACATGTAACCAGCAGCCTCCCTGGAAAGCAGAAGGGAGCACCAGTGCAGCCTTGCAGGAGGACCTACAAGATTAAATAGGTGATCCTCAACTGCGGGCAATGTTGTCCAACAGGGGACGATTAGCATGTCTGGAGACATTTGTATTGTTACAACTGGAACAGCATCTTCCTGACATCTAATGGATAGAGACCAAGAACACCGCTAAACTTCCAACTGTGCACAAGACAAGCCCCCAAGAAAGAACTATCAGCTGACCCACCATACCAGCAGTGCCAAAGCTGAGAAACTCTGACATAGATAAATCAGGCTGGGGTAAAATATGCTACCATAACATTAGAAGGAAAGTACTTTGAAAAGAAGCATGTTTCGGTATCCAGCTTGTAGAGCAGGGCTGGCATCTGTCACAATAACAGCAACAACAATAACACCTACACAGTATTTACTATGAGTCAGACAATGTTCTATATTCCTTATTTATAAATCATGTAGCCCTTGAATAGGGTGACCAGACGTCCCGATTTTGGAGGGACAGTCCCGCTTTTCAACAGTTTGTCCCGCGTCCCGCGGCATTTTAAAAAAGTACCAATTTTTTGAAAGAATGCATGAACGGGCTGGAGAACAAGAAGGGAATATACGGTTTTCAGCCGCCATATAGCTATTTCGCCAGAATATGAGTTTTATATTATTTTTGTTAATTTTATAATGTTAAACTGTAATAAATAATTACTGAGAAGTGATTATTGAGAACTGCTTATCAAAATTTGCCTTGTTGTCAGGCCCTGCCATGCGCCGTCCCCTGCCCTGCACTGCCCCTGCTCCGCCCCTGCCCCACCCCCACTCCGCGCCCCGGCCCTGTTGTCCCGCCGTACAGATGTTAGCATCTGGTCACCCTACCCTTGAACCAATCTACACAATAGGTACTATTTCATCCCCATTTTACAAATGAGGAAAGTGAGGCACAGGACCTTGCCCAAGGTCCAGAATTACTAAGCAACATAACTGGGATATTAACTAGGCTGTTGGGCTTTGGTGCCCAAGTTCACATAGTAGGCACTTGATGCATATTTGATGAGTTAATGGGGAGAAATAAATGTGCATGGCCATAAGCAAGAAGATGTATCAAAGGTACAAGAAGCAATACAAGAGAATATCATTGGTTTCACTTTTTTTCTCCAAACTAACCAAGGAGTATACATTCTTGGTAGAGAAGGAAGACAGCCAGCATGTGAAGACTCCACTTGCCAAATTCTGCCATCATCAAGAACCAAATCACACCTTCCGGAGGAGAAGATAGATCACTAACATACACACAAGGACAGTGGCCCAAATATTGTACTATGATTCATTTTTTCCCCAAAGACTAAAATATATAGCCCAAGTGATAAGTTATTCTGTCTGTCAAAATTTTGTTTTAACTGTAATCTGGCCTGGAAACATAACATCGTGGGGAATTTATAAGTTATTTCAAAAACACCTTTTTATGGTTTGGGTTATGTGTGTTTAGTGTGGGAAGGAATGGAAATTTTGAGAAAAAAATTAAAGCACATAAAATACTCATTTTTCTGTGAACCATTTTAGCCTGAGTCACTTTGTTGGGATTGAAACATACAAAAATATCTACTGTGTATAACTTGGCTTGTTTGTAGTAAGACCACATTTGAGATATGAGAATCAGGGTAGAGTTTGCTCAGACAATAATAACATATTTATAACGCATTTATTTTTAAATATTGTTACAAATGGAACCAGAAACTTCCAAAGGAAGGAATTTACACTCCGGGATTGTGCAGAGTTTCTGTGAGACAGACAAAACACTTAGAACAAAAGAAATACTCACATACATAAAAACAAAGTTTCTTTGCCCCTGAAATTAAATACCAAAAAGAGTTCTTTAAGAAGTCAGGGCAGAGGGTTACATAGAGAAGGGATACTCAAAACTCAACATATAGCTTTTTGTCACAGAAAATGTGGAGTGGTAGCCCCAGTTCCCCCAGCTTACCTTGTCCCCAATAATACCTTCTTCTGATGGTCTCAGCATTTTCTGCAAACAGAATCTGTGACTCAAGTTCTTCTGTTTTTTTCATGTTTAATTTCTGAATGTGGACCTTCCCCCACAAAAGAACAAGTCCTTCTACAATGTAGGGTAGGAGGAACATGTGGCAGGCAAGAGTTCACAAGAGGAGTCATAAGCAGAGGCGCCTTGATGTGGAGAGGGGTGACTGTGGCTTCTTTGTGGTCTTTCTGCCACCAGGGTCACATATAGACGGCCAGGACCCAGACTCCTCGCAGGACAGACCTCGTAGACACCACAAGGCTGGGAGAATGAAACACCAATTCCAGTTAAGTCAGCCAGAGCTGGAAAGGAGGGCAAGGAGGGCCCAAAGCGCTGGGCAGGCAGCCCTTGTCCACATTCAAGGAAATCAGTAAGCACTGGCAGAATCGTTCATGCTATGTTCCACTTCACGCCACCTACCCGTGGCTAACAAGCATCCTCAGAAAAGCATCAGAGAGCTGAATGGGGATCCTGGCCCTAAACAAGGAACAGGCTAAGATGCCAGAACCATACTATTATTTCCAAACCAAAGGCTAAAGATTATCTCTTTCTGCAACTTTGTAAAGGGCTTTCCAAGCTTACTGCTCCGGTTTTAATAGACGCAAATTTGATTTCTCTGTCGTTGGCTTTGAATCCAAGAGATTTAACACAGCATGAGTTAGTGAACATTGGAATTCTTTTCTTAATAAGGTCTTTTTACTTTAATTTCTTCATTTTTTTAAGTAGAAACTCTCTTTAATTTTTCAGAAGCAGTCAGTTACGCCGTTTGAAACAGAAGGTTTGACAAATACCAGCTGGAAGAGACACAGGGGCTGTTTTAGAATCAGCTTCCAATTTTGCACGGGCTCTGGGGCTGGAATAAGAGTACACCGTATGCTGGTCTTTGAAGAGCATCTTTGTTTCCTGATCACTCCCAAAGGACCATGTCACGCTGGTCCAGAGACTTCTATTGCCATTTCAGTACTGGCATTCAAGTCACTGTATTACCTTCTTCTTTCCTTTCCTTCTCCTTTTTTCTTTTTTACTGAGGTGTAACATACAGAAGAGGTGCTCACTGTAAATGTTTGAATTCTTGGCTCAGCGCCTATGGCTCAATCGGCTAAGGCACCAGCCATGTACACCTGAGGTGGCGGGTTCAAATCCCCAGCCCGGGCCCGCCAAACAACAATGATGGCTGCAACCAAAAAATGGCTGGGCGCTGTGGCGGTCGCCTGTGGTCCCAGCTACTTGGGAGGCGGAGGCAGGAGACTCGCTTGAGCCCAGGAGTTGGAGGTTGCTGTGAGCTGTGATGCCATGGCACTCTACCCAGGGGGATAGCTTGAGGCTCCGTCTCA
>CAUYQV010049811.1:0-10996 GCA_963574575.1 Galagoides demidoff | reverse complement strand
CTGTGGTCCCAGCTACTTGGGAGGCAGAGGCAGGAGACTCGCTTGAGCCCAGGAGTTGGAGGTTGCTATGAGCTGTGATGCCATGGCACTCTACCCAGGGGGATAGCTTGAGGCTCCGTCTCAAAAAAAAAAAAAAATCATTGAATGTTTTAAAAGAGTTTTACTTCTCAGATAAAATTTCCTATGTTAATACAAAGTATTTGATTACCTTTGCTCATTTTAGGATCAAAGTGGAAAAAGAAATCACTTTAGGATTTTTTAAAATCTTTTCTTTTCTTTTCTTTTTTTTTTTTTTTTGAGATAGAGTCTCACATCACCCTTGATAGAGTGCCAAGGTGTCATAGCTCACAGCAACCTCAAATTCCTGGGCCTTGTCAAGTGATACTCTTATCTCAGCCTCCCAAGTAACTGGGACTACAGGCACCTGCCACAACTCACAGCTATTTTTTTTTTAGAGATGGGGTCTCGCTGTTGGCTCAAGTTGGTCTTGAACTCCTGAGTTCAAGCAATCCATCCACCTCAGGCTCCCAGAGTGCTAGGATTACAGGAATGAGCCATCATGCCTGGTCTAAAAAATCTTTATTCCTTTCAAGCTTATGAGAAATTAATGTGCTTAGCAAGGTATGTCCACTTAAGCCCAAAAGATTTCAAAGTGGCCTTGAATCTTATTACATAGATCATAGTGTATCCATTTTTCAGCAGACCAGTGTTGTCAAAAACATTTTGCAATTTATTGTATTCAAACTTCAAAATGCTCTTATACAAATATTGATATCAAATCATTTCCTGCTATAACACAGAACAATAATTTTTCAATAGCTTCAGTTGAGAATTCATGACCTGGGCTTATATTTTTTCACTCAGAGATCACTGTAATTTTCTTAGTCTTGTGTACTTAAGATTATCTCTAAGTATTTTTACAGATTCCTTTATTTAGTCAACATATACTTATTGAACATTTACTATGTGCCTGGCCTAGTGTGGAAAATTTAGAAACACAGAAAAAGGAATCTTCCCTGTGCCTTTGTTCCAAGGTAACATCATCTTGCTCATTTCTGAAACCAAAGACCCCAATATTAGTGCCTCGGTGAGGATTGCTTTTCATCACTGCATGTAACAAAGAAGCTCCAAATATTATTATCCCTAACTCCTTCTAAACCTATCCTTCTTGGGTTTTCTTTTGTACTGCATGTTGGCCTTCGTGTTAGAAACTGAGCCTGCTCTCCTACAACCCCCTGGGGATGAAGGTAGAAGAGGTACAAAGTTATGAATTACCCAGTAGGTTCCCAGGGCACCCTGAGGTACACAGTCAACTCTTTCTTTTTTTTTTTTTTTTTGAGACAGAGTCTCACTTTGTCACCCTCCATAGAGTACCATGGCATCACAGCTCACAGCAACCTCCAACTCTTGGGCTTAAGCAATTCTCTCGCCTCAGCTTCCCAAGTAGCTGAGACTACAGGCACCCACCACAACACCTGGCTATTTTTTGTTACAGTTGTCATCGTTATTTAGCAGGCCTGGGCCAGTTCCAATCCGACAACCTCAGTGTATGTGGCTGGCACCGTAACCACTGTACTATGGGTGCCGAGCCATATTCAACTCTCTTTCTTATGAGCTCTTCTTCCTCCTTCCCCTCCTCTTCCTCCTGCTTCTGTTTATTATTTTTATCAAAATTACACACGGATGTTGTTGTAAAAGTTAAAAGCTCATCTATAGAGAACTCAGATTAATCAACAGAAAAATAGCAAACAGTCCCATCTATCTCTGGGCAAGAGATATCAACAGAACCTTCTCTGATGAAGACAGACGAATGGCAAACAAACATTTGAAAAAATGGTCATCATCCCTGATCATCAGAGAAATGCAAATCAAAACCACCCTGAGATATCACCTAACCCTCGTCAGAATAGCCCACATCACAAAGTCTCAGAGCTGCTGACGCTGGCGTGGATGTGAAAAGAAGGGAACACTTTTACACTGCTGGTGGGCCTGCAAACTAACACAACCTTTTTGGAAGGACGTATGGAGAATCCTCAAAGATCTCAAATTAGACCTGCCATTTGATCCTGCAATCCCATTACTAGGCATCTACCCAGAAGAAAAAAAATCCTTTTATTCTAAGGACAATTTGCACTAGACTGTTTATTGCAGCTCAATTTATAATCAACAAAATGTGGAAATAGCCTAAATGCTCACCAACCCACGAATGGATTAACAAGCTGTTGGGCAGCGCCTGTGGCTCAAAGGAGTGGGGTGCCAGAGGTGGTGGGTTCAAACCCAGCCCTGGCCAAAAACTGCAAAAAAAAAAAAAAAAAAAAGCTGGAGTATATGTATACCATGGAATACTATTTAGCCACTAAAAAAGATGGAGACTTTACATCTTTTGTATTAACCTGGATGGAGGTGGAACACATTCTTAGTATAGCATCACGAGAATGGAGAAGCAAGAATCCAATGTACTCAATTCTAATATGAAGTCAGTAGATGACCTAATACAAGGTGGGGCATAGGGGAATGAGGGATGGGGGAGGGGAGGAGGAAGGGGGATGGAGGATTGCCATGCATGACATACCTCTTAGGGGAGGGACACAAGGACAAGAGGGATGTTACCTAACAACTGCAATCAGTGTGACCTAATTCTTTGTACCCTCAATGAATCCCAAACCAAAAAAAAAAAAAAAAGAAAAAAAAAAAAGAAAGTAAAATAAAAGCTAAATGCTCTTCTATGACTGAAGAAAAATCAATCATCCCAGGGTGGTGCCTGTGGCTCAAGGAGGAATGCGCCAGCCCCAGCCCAAAACTGCAAAAAAAAAAATCAATCATCCCACTTTCCTTCCACCATTACCCCATCCCTAGAGGCAATCTAGGGACAATCTTGGACAATCAAAAAAGTTGTCCATGTGCAACTCTGTCAGCCCCTCCTCCCTCGGCATTGACTTCCACATTTCTACACTACAGACTTGAGTTGCCATCTCTTCAGCTTTCCTGTTGATGAGTTATCTATGGGATTCTTATGATGGAGAGTGAGGATTTACCCCCTTCCCTACTTCCCTTCCTTCCCACACACACAGGTGTCATTCTCATTTCCTTTTTAGAGTTATGTGGCCACTCAAGGTGGGTTTACTAAGTGATGATGAGCATATACTCCTTATTTGGAAGTGAGCCATACAATAACCCTAATTAATTTTCCTTTCCTGTACAACTTTTTGTTTCACCTGGAATTACTAACCTTGTATGTGTGTAACTTTTCATTTGTTTAGTTTTCTAGTCACAGGTCTCTAATTAAACCCTCAAATCTTCACCAATTGTCTAAATCAGAGGTCAGCAAATATTTTCTGTACAACAAATTATATGAGGATTTGTGGTCAACATAGGTTTCTGCTGGGTATTATTTTTTGTTTTTTCTGAACTTTAAAAAATTTTGAAGCCTGGCTTGGTGCCTGTGGCTCAAGTGGCTAAGGCGCCAGCCACATACACCAGCTGGCGGGTTTGAATCCAGCCCAGGCCCGCCAAACTACAATGAGGGCTGCAACCAAAAAATAGCTGGGTGTTGTGGTGGGCACCTGTAGTCCCAGTTACTTGGGAGGTTGAGCAGGAGAATCGCTTGAGCCCAGGAGTTGGAGGTTGCTGTGAGCTATGATGCCAGAGCACTCTACCAAGGGTGACAGCTTGAGGCTCTGTCTCAAAAAAAAACAAAAAAAATTTTTGAAGCCTTTGGTAGCTCCTAGGCAGGACAGAAAGCAAGGGTTGTGTTGGATTTGAACATCACGCTATAGTTTGCTAATCTCTTATCTAAATCTTCTTAGAAGATATTCAGATGCAATAGATAGTCTATCAGTTTCATCCCCTTGGAGAAGATTCTGCTGGAGATTCTTAGGCTGCTCCAGTCTGGACTGGTTGCCCATTCCTAGTAGACAGCTGTCATCCTTTGACCTCATCTCAGCTTTATCCTCAGGACTCCCTCACTTGCCATCTGCACAGAATCTCAGAATCCCAGGACACTGTGTCTTTCTCTTCTTTGGTTTACTTTCTTATTTTAGTGAAATACAGACATCAGTAGCTTTCTGAGAGGTAAAAAAGTAAAATTTTTGAGATCAAAAAATAAATTATCAGGTCAGCACAGTGGCTCATGCCTAGCATCCCATCACTTTGGAAGGTATGAGGATCACTTGAGGACAGGAGCTCAAAACCAGCCTGACCAACATAACAACACTCAATCTCTACCAAAAAAAAAAAAAACCCAAAATACCCACATACGATAGTATATACCAATAGTGCCAGCTATTTGGGGAAGCTGAGGCACAAGGATCGCTTGAGCCTAGGAGTTTGAGGTTGCAGCAAGCTATGAGAAAGCTACTGCACTCTAGCCCAAGTGACAGAGCAAGTCTCCATCTCAAAAAAGGGGAGAGAGGGTGGCGCCTGTGGCTCAGTGGGTGGGGTGCCAAGTGTGGCAGGTTCGAACCTGGTCCAGGCCGAACTGCAACAACCACAACAAAAAAAATAGCCAGGCATTTGGGCGGGCACCTGTAGTCCCAGCTACTCAGGAAGCTGAGGCAAGGGAATCGCCTAAGCCCAGGAGTTGGAGATTGTGAGCTGTATGATGCAACAGCCCTCTACCGAGGGCGATAAACTGAGACTCTGTCTTTAAAAAAAAAAAAGTGGGGAGCTTATTCTCTCCTCACACTTGATTGATGGTACGATTGCATATAAAATTCTACATTAAAAATCATTTTTCTGGACCTGGCATGGTGGCTCATACAGGTAATCCTAGCACTGTGGGCCGCCAACAAAGGAGGAACCCTTGAGTGCAGGAGTTTGAGACCAGCCTGAGCAAGATTGAGACCTCATTTATCTCTACTAAAAATAGAAAAACTAGCCAGGTGTGGTGGGCACCTATATTTGGTCCCAGCTACCCAGGAGACAGAAGCAGGAGGATTGCTTGAACCCAGGAGTTTGATGTTGCTGTGAGCTAGGCTGACACCACAGTACTCTAGCCTGGACAACATAGTGAGACTCTCTCTCAATAAATAAATAAATAAATATCATTTTTCTTTCTTTCTAGGGGGTTACAATTTTTATTTTGCCAAAGAAGTATGAAAAATTGCCACCAAAAATGGCAACCCAAATATGATTGACTATCCCCATCTCACATCACTCACAAAACAAGGGTATTTTTAACACCAAAAAAAAAAAAAAAAAAAGGAGTCAAAAGACATTCTCAGAATGAAGGAAAGTTCTTTACTTAAAGGATTTTTTTTCACTTTCAATAATGAGGTTTATAGCTGGGCATTGTGGCAGGCACCTATAGGCCCAGGTACTTAGAAGCTGAGGCAAGAAAACAACTTAGGCCCAAGAGCTTGAGGTTGCTGTGAGCTGTGATGCCACAGCACTCTACCAACAGAGACATAGTGAGACTCTGTCTAAAATAATAATAATGATAACAATAATGATGATGATAATGAGGTTTATTCCAAATGACAAATCAGAAAATTAGTAATATATATGTCATATCCCTGATCACAAACCCTTCATCTATTTCCCATTTTCTTTTTTTTTTAATTTCATAATATGATAGGGGTACAAACATTTTGGTTACATGAAGTGCTTCTTTACAGTTTGAGTGAAACGACTAAGTATGCTCATGACCCATCGCCCCACCACCTGCTGGTTTCCGCTGAGCTTTACTTCCACGTGTGCCCGAGAGTACTGAAGGACTAGTTTCAGTTCAGTGGGGAATACATGTGGGGTTTGTTTTTTCATTCTTGCAATGCTACATTTAGAAAAATGGTCTCCAGTTCCAGCCAGGTTGCTACAAAAGGTGCTAGTTCACCTTTTTTTTTTTTTTTTTTTTTTTTTTTGAGACGGAGCCTCAAGCTCTCCCCCTGGGTAGAGTGCTATGGCATCACAACTCACAGCAACCTCCAACTCCTGGGCTTAAGCGAGTCTCCTGCCTCCGCCTCCCAAGTAGTTGAGACCAGAGGCGCCCGCCACAACGCCCGGCCATTTTTTGGTTGCAGCCATCATTGTTGTTTGGCGGGCCCGGGCTGGGGATTCGAACCCGCCACCTTAGGTGTATGTAGCTGGCGCCTTAGCTGATTGAGCCACAGGCGCCGAGCCACTAGTTCACCTTTTTGTGGCTGTGTAGTACTCTATGGTATGCATAATTAATTTTGTATTTTATTAATCCTATTGTGTATTGACAGGTACTTGGGTTGATTCCACATCTTTGCAAGTGTGAATTGCTGCAACAAACATTCAGGTGCATGTGTCTTTTCTAAAAAGTGACCTTTTTTCCTTTGGGTAAATCCCCAGTAGTGGGACTGCTGGATCAAATGGCAGGTCTACTTTTAGTTCTTTGAGGGATCTTTTTCTGAAGAGAGTGTATTAGTCTACAGTCTCACCAGCGTGCACACATGTTTGTTTTGCTCCACATCCACCTCAGCATCTGTTGTTTTGGGCCTTTTTTTATTAAGTCATTTATACATAGATCATGAATACATTTATGCCATTATGGAATTCAATGTATTGATTATTTTTACAAATTGGAGTGCTTATACCCTACTAATCAACATCGCCTTCACCTCATTTACCCAATTACAGTGTTAAGACATTTATGCTCTACACCTGATAGATCCAACTTGTACTTGCAATATGCTCCAGAGGTATGGTCCCCCTACTAACCCTCCATCGACCCACCCCCAGCTTCCCTTCTCTCTCCCCTTCCTTTCTAGGCTACAGTTGTGTTTCATTTTTCTTTTCGTTGCAGTTTGGCCGGGGCCAGGTTTGAACCTGCCACCCTCGGTATATGGGGCCAGTGCCCCACTCACTGAGCCACAGGCGCTTTCCCTTGTGTTTCATTTTTCATATGCAATTGTCAGTGATTATAAATTGGTTTCATGGTAGTACTGAGTACATTGGATATTTATTTTCCATTCCTGAGATACTTTACTAAGAAGAATATTTTCCAGCTCCATCCATGTAAATCCATAAAAGAGGTAAAGTCTCCATTTTTTTAAAATGCTGCATAGTATTCCATGAAGCCCAAGTGTCCATCAACCCATGAATGGATTAATAAATTGTGGTATATGTATACCATGGAATAAATTGTTTGGGGACTTTTTTGATGAACACCATTCTGGCTGCAGTTAGGTGATACCTCACTGGAGTTTTAATTTGCATTTCCCTGATGATTAGAGACTTTGAGCATCTTTTCATATGTTCATTGGCCATTAGTCTTATCTTCTTTTGAAAAGCCTCTGTTCAAGCTGGGTGCAGTGACTCATACCTGTAACCCTAGCACTCTGAGAGGTTGAGGCAAGTGGGTTGCTTGAGCTCAGTAGTTCCAGACTGACCTGAGCCCCATCTCTACTAAAAATAGAAAAACTAGCTGGGTGTCATGGCGGGCTCCTTTGGTCCCAGCTATTAGGGAGGCTGAGGCAAGAGGATTGCTTGAACCCAGGAGTTTGATGTTGCTGTGAGCTATGACAGTACAGCACTCTACCCAGGGCTATAGAGCTTCTGTTCATGTCTATTGCCCTTTTTTTATGGGGTTATTTGATTGTTGTTGTTAATTTGTTTATTTATAAATTCTGGTTATCAGCCAGCTATCAGATGTGTAGCATGCAAATATTTTCTCCCATTGTGTGGGCTATTTACTCTATTGATTGTGTCCTTGGCTGTGCAGAAACTTTTTATCGGGTCCCACTTGTTGGCTGTGATTGCTTTGGATCTTCTTCATAAATTCTTTGCCTACGCTGATCTCTGTAAGAGCTTTCCAACATTTTCTTCTAGAATTCCTTTGGCTTTGTGTCTGAGGTGTGAATCTGTTATCCATTGTGAGCTGATTTTTTGTGAGTGGTGAGAGGTGCGGGTCCTGTTTCAGTCTTCTACATATAGCTGTCCAATTTTCCCAGCATCATTTATTGATAGGGATTATTTTCCCCAGGGTATATCTTTGCTTTGTCAAAGGTCAGATGGCAATACGAAGATGGTTTCATATCTGAGTTCTCAGTTCTGATCCATAGGCGTGTGCCTCTGTTTTTATGCCAGTATTATGGTATTTTGGTCACTACAGCCTTGTAGTATAGCTTGAAGTCTGGGAAAGTGATGCCTCCTGTCCGGTTCTTACCACATAAAGTTGCATTTGCTATTAGGGGTCTTTTCTGTAAAAATTATTTTTCTTTAGAATTCTAAAGGCATTTCTCTACCTTCTTTTATATTCCAAAGTCATTGATGAAAAGTCAGAGACAATTCAACCCCTTTTATGTGTGACTATTTTTCTCCCTGGGAGTTATAGGAACGTCTTTTTAGTCCTAGAGTTTGAAATTTCACACTAACGTGGATCTATTTTACACTGGTGTGTAGGAAATTCAAAGAGCCGTTCAATCTTGAAATGCACGTCCTTTAGTTTTAAGGCATTTTCTTACTCTTGATTCCTGTATTTTTACCGTCATATTTTCCATTTTAATTTTTTGTCTTCTGTATATTCTTTAGAATACCCTGTTTGTTTGATAATTATATCTTTCTTACATCTCTGAGTCTATTAATAACAGCTTTTTCCTTTCTAGTATTTTGTCCAATTTACATGGTCTCTTTCCTCTAACTTACTTTCCTGTCTTATCTCCATCTTTCATATTAGACAATTTCCTAAAATATCAAGCATTTCTTGGGTGTCTGTTAATATTTCATAGTGAGGAACCAGGCCAGGAACAGTCACTTATACCTGTAATCCTAGCACTCTGAGAGACCGAGGCAGGAGGATTTCTTGAGCTTAGAAGTTGGAGACCAGGCTCGGCACCTGTGGCTCAAGTGGCTAAGGCGCCCGCCACATACACCTAAGATGGCAGGTTTGAATCCAGCCCAGGCCCCAGGCTTGCCAAAATAACAATGAAGGCTACAACCAAAAAAAAAAAAAAAAAAGAAGAAGAAGTTGGAGACCAGCCTGAGCAAGAGGGAAACCCTATCTCTATAAAAAAACAGAAAAAACTAGCCAGGCATGAAGGTGCATGATTGTAGTCCCAGCTACTTGGGACTGAGACAGGATTGCTTGAGCCTTTAAACCTAGGAGTTCAAGGTTGCAGTGGGCTACAGTGATACCCGGGTGAAAGGGTGAGACTCCTATCTCAAAATATATAAATACATAAACTAAATAGCAAGAAATGTTGATTGAAAGTTCTGAGCAGGCATGTGAATCTAGTTATGTGTGCATTTCTCTTTGAGTGACCTGACTGGGACATTTTATTAGGAAACATGGGTTTTTTTCTGTATATTTAGATTATTTTCCTTAAATAAATACACTTAGTAGTGAGGAACCAAAATATTGATTGGAAGTTCTGGACATGGGTGCCCATGTAGAAATGTCTGGGCTTCTCTGTGGTCGAGCTGAGTAGGCTATCTTATTGGAAAAACTTGGGATTTTTCTGTCTCTTTAGATTTTTCCTTTGGACTGGTCCATTTCAAAAACCTTTCCAGGGTGGTGCCTATGGTAGGGCGCCGGCCCCATGTGCAGGAGGTGGCGGGTTCAAACCTGACCCCGGCCAAAAACTGAAAAAAAAAAAAAAACAACTTTTCCAGCTACCTGCCTGGAGGATAAAGTGACTCCAGCATTCTGGGAAACAAGAAGTGAAATGAATTTCAGCATCCGGCAGGCACCTATTCATTTAATCCTATTTTCTGTTTGGCATTCCTGCCCTCAACTAGGTTTGTCTTCTTCTAGAGATGCATCTTTGCCTTGTCCAGTAAATAAGCCTGTCAACACCCATTCTTCTGCTGGGGCGGGAACCAGCTGATTATCCCCTCTACACAGTGTCTTTATGTTAGTGTGGGACAGGGTGGGGAATTGAGAAATGAACAGTTCCTAGACAACTTCACCAGCTTTTGTAGTAGAAAGTTGTATAATCTTCTAGAGAGCTTCAGCAGATCCTGATTTGGCCATATGGCCCTTTTTTCTGCAAGTACCTCATGGGAAGAATATTCCCAGGAGTTCATCTGGGGTAAATATCACAAAGGCGGGAAAAGGTGAAGATCTTCTGAAACTTTAAACAGGAGGAGGCCCCACCGTTTTGCTGCATGGCCTGTCTCTGGAGATTTCTGAAATAGTTCTCAGCAGTTTGGACACTGCCACTCACCATCTGTCAAAGGGCATTCAATTCTGTCCTGAGCAAGATCTTGCTGGCCGGGACAAAGCAATTTAGAGGCTGGTTGCTTCAGCAATGAAGCCATTGACTAGTTCTGAAGGTGGAGAAGTGTGAGGGCAGGGCCCTGGCAGGTTTGGTGTCTGGTGAGGGTTTGCCTTCTGGATGGCACCTTCTCACCATGGATCCTTAAGTGGTAAAGCGGAGAGTCTTGTTTTAGCTCCATTTCCAGAAGTACCTGATGTCACAAATTCCCAAGATTTCGGAGGACTTAGGGTGTTTGAATGAAGTCGCTTCTGCTTGGCTTTATTGTCACGTAAATGCAGCTCTTTCTTTCTAGCTCCCACACCTTTACTGAAGTTTCTCCTTTCCTGTTTCCCCCTTAGGTTTATGATATGAGTGAAAAAGGCCCTCTATTTTAATGAGATTTTAGGAAACTGGAAAATTAGACGTGTACAATCTACCATCTTCACCTAGAAGTCTGTATGAGTTTCTTCATTTACTATTCAAAATCTATGTATGTTTGGCTGGGGATTGTGAGAAGATTGCTGGAGATCAGGTCCCAAGAACAGCCTGAACAACATAGTAAGACTTGTCTCCCCAAAAAAAAAAAAAAAAAAAAAAGGAAAGAAAGAATATATATATTCTTACTGTTTCTTTGTAAACAAGCTATGCCAATTAGAAAAAAAATTGAGTGGCTCAGCGCCTGTGGCTCAATCAGCTAAGGCGCCAGCCACATACACCTAAGGTGGCGGGTTCGAATCCCTGGCCCGGGCCCGCCAAACAACAATGATGGCCGCAACCAAAAAATGGCCGGGCATTGTGGCGGGCGCCTGTGGTCCCAGCTACTTGGGAGGCGGAGG
>CAUYQV010049809.1:0-37878 GCA_963574575.1 Galagoides demidoff | reverse complement strand
TGTCAGAGGCCTGCACACGTATTTCGAGGAATTAGGTGTTAAACACGTAAAGATGGCTCCTGCAATTACACGGACTGGGGTAAAATTACAAGGGTTGTTAATCTGTAAGCTTCAGGGCTTAGGATGGCTATCAGGTGGATAGTAAGCAGCTCCTCCTGTATGTTACATCTTTGCACAATTGTAGCCAGTGTATAATTATAACGTCTATAGGTTCATTATATTAATTAGCTGCAGGGATTGTTTCTTGGGTTCTTAACTGTGTGAATTTGACCTCTGAGTCTCAGAAATGCAGGCCGGTTTCAGCCGATGGGGTTCATGCAGTTCAGCCCAAGTCAGTAGACATTGACGAGCTACAGCTGTGTGCCAGGCTGTGCGGCTGAAGAGATGACAAAGGCATGTGGTGATCTCAAGGGACTCACAGTCAAGAGGGCTAGATCTTATGTCTACAGTGGCCTATACTGGCCGGTCTGTAAAGGCTTGGAGTAAAAACGTGGCACCTGTTTAAATGGGGCAGCTACTCTTTGAGGCCAAGTTGATTGCCTCCCTGGAGGAAAGGGCAGATTTTTAAAATGTGAGCTTTCCTATTGTAGGTTGGGTTCCCTGGAACTGGTGTTAAGGGCCTAGGTCAGTGGTTCTCAACCTTCCTAATGCCATTGTCCTTTAATACAGTTCCTGTGGGTCGTGACCCACAGGTTGAGAACCACTGGCTTATGTGAAGGTGACTTATTGAAGCTGCACTCTGAGGCTGCAGTTCCCAAACTCCATTGGTAGAGTCACCCGGGTGGCTTGTGCAAACACACCTTGCAGGGTCACACCCCTGGAGTTTCTGATTCACAAAGCCTAGAATGGGGCTTGAGTTCTCGTGTCTGACAAGTTCCTGGGTGATGCTGATGCTGTTGGTCTGGGAAACCACAGTTGGAGAGCCCTGCTCTAAGGAGAAGGTAGGAAAGGAAATGAGACAGGTGGGGGGTGGGGCTCAGCCTGGGTGTGGGGAGCCCTGGACCACAAATGGCAGCAAACGTGTCAAGCCTCACCTTTTACGGCCCCCCACAGTCTTCTTTTGGTTAGATATTGGCCATTGCTCTCTGGCGGGAGTAGGGGTGGTCCCTACACTTTGCCTAAGGTCGATTCTTTGGAGGAGGAGGAAGCTGTCAGCCCTCAGCACTTGGGCGAGGTCACCTGCTGGTGAAGATGACCTGGGCTGGTTGCAGCAGCATTCTCTGCATCTCTCCAGTTTGAGGAGATGGGAACATTTCAGGTATGAAGAAACAAACACCAAGGGGGAGGGGACAACATGGCTGACTGGAGGTGGCTTTTGTCAGAAGATCCCGTCCCAAAGGAGGAAAATTGGACTGAAGTGAACTCACAGCAGTTGAAATTGGGGGTAGATTGCAGGGAGAAGAAATTAAGGCATTCAGCAATCCCGCTAAGACAAAGTGTGAGGACAAAGGCAAGAGAGAAAGGCGAGAACAGAGGACAGTTACGGAGCAGACCAGGCCCAGAGCTGAAGAGAAAGGTAAGGAGGCCGGGCACTGTAATCCCAGCACTCTGGGAGGACAAGGCAGGTGGATTGCTTGAGTTCAGGAGTTCAAGACCAGCCTGAGGAAGAGAGAGACTCTGTCTCTACAAAAAATAGAAAAAGAAGCTGGGTCTTGTGGTGGGCACCTGTAGTCCCAGCTACTCAGGAGGCTGAGGCAAGAGGATAGCTTAAGCCCAAGAGTTCAAGGTTGCTGTGAGCTATGATGCTACAGCACTCTACAGGGGGCAACAGGTGAGACTCTGTCTCAGTAAAAAAAAAAAAAAAAAGGAAGGTAAGGGATGATTCCTTACCACACTCAAGGGCTCTTCAAGAGTAGCAAAGTAGAGGATCTCCATGGGACACTAGCCATGAAGAACCAGTTCTCCTGTGCCTAGGCTATCCTCCTCTGGGCCCCCTTGCTGCTGGACAGAATAATGAACAATTTTGGCTCCAACTGCCTTAAGGCCACATCCACCCTTTGGTTATTGGACAGATTGCCTCCTGCTGAGGCCTGATTTCCTCTGTGCAGGCTCAGACATTCTGGAAGGCTTTCCCTACCTCCAGGCATCAGAGAAGGGAAGGAGCTTTGGACCCTACCCAGCCCCCATAGTAACAGGGAAGCAAAGTTTACAGAGGCCACCTTCTCTGTCACTGGCAACTGGCAGGGGTCACAGCCAGCTGTTCACAAAAGGGAAGGGGACAGGCCCTGCCTTCCCCACCATATCTGATGGGCACTCAGAACCACCACTGCACTGTGTGGTCCAGTGAATCAGTAGAAACTGGCTCAACTACACCAACATTGGCAAGGCAGGGTCTCACTGAGTCTGCCTCCTGCTAGGGGGATATTTCCCCAACCTGTGGAGTGACTTACTCCAGCCTCTGCACCCTTCAGGCTCTTCCCAGAGGTTCTGCCCCAGCTACACTCCTACTGGCCTGGAGATGGGCAGATGACCTCACTCTGGGCTATCCTGGGAAGCATACAGCAAGCCAAGCTGCAAATGCCTCACCTCCAGCTGCAGGTGAAAGCCGTGGCCTTTGATTTGGTAGGTGGAAGGGATCCTAGGGAAAGCCACAGCTTTTCAATCTGTTGTGGGCGGGGGTGACTCTTTAGCAAAAACTACGGCTTGAATCTGTTGCAGTCAGGGCTGGAACTTGTTGAAAGCAGTGAGCTCTTTGAATTTGTTGAGGGTGGGCTGACACTTCATCTGGAACTGTTTGGCTGACTATCCAGGAGCCACTTCTCGCCTAGGAGTATCTCCTGGAAGTCCTGCTCTTAGCCCCATCCCTTCCAGCTTAGAGAAAACAAGCCTGGAACTCAGTGACCCTCACATGGTACAGTGCCAAAAGGGAGCCTTGAGAGACTTTATGTAGGAAAGGCCACAAATATAAGCAGCAGCTCATTTCAGCAGGCACCGGTGAGGGGGAGTGGTGAGCTCCACATCCTGGGGCCTCTCGATCTGATTTCAGACATCCAGTTTTAGTTTCCAAACAGTCTTCAAACCCTGCTGAGTGGATCGGCACAATAACCAGCTACCTCATTGCTTTGACAGGCCCTAGGAGGGACATGGTCAACTAAACCAACATCAGCCAGCCTGTTTTAATATGCAAACAGCTCAGGGCCAGCACAGTGGCTCATGCCTATAATCCTAGCACTCTAGGAGGCCAAGGCAGGTAGATTGCTTGAATTCAGGAGTTTTAGACCAACCGAGCAAAAGCAAGCCTCTGTCTCTATTAAAATTAGAACTAGCTGAGCATGGTGGCACATGCCTGTAGTCCCTGCAACTCAGGAGGCTAAGGCATGAGGTTAGCTCAAGCCCAAGAGTTTGAGGTTTCTCTGAACTGTGATGATGCCATGGCACTCTACTAAGGCAACAGAGTGAGATTAACAACACACACACACACACAGAGTCCCAAACCCCTGCTGATCAGGCTAATGGTGTAGTGTTGCTCTGGCAGTCTTGGAAGGGCTGGAGTGAGATCCACATCTCAGGGCCTCAGACCTTGACATCAGCCCTTCAGATTAGGCATCTAGTCAGTTCTAAAATGGGCAGCCAAATGGCTCCAATACCTACTGAATAACTGGAGGAACAAGGAACAAGGAGCTGCTGCTTGGCACTGGCAAGTCCTAAAAGGGGCGTGGAGACCTCTGCTCTTTGAGGCAGCTGGTGCTGTCACAAATCCACCTGACTCAACATCCAAATTCCCCAGAGCCAGTTGAATGGAAGTATTGCCAGCGGATAGGTGCGATACTTGGTGGGCCAAGGCTCTGCTTACCAGGTCCCAACTTTCTCCCAGGAGCTGCCTAAGGGATCCCAAATAGATTATCTCTCATTAACAATTTAGGGACAACCTAACATTTCAGCTTCTAAAGTATAACATATATATATAAACAAATCAAAAACACACAATGGGAGGAATCAACAGAACAACCCTGGCAACCTGAAAAATCAGAGCAGATCAACTCCCCCAAGAGATACAGGAGGAGATACAGCTAATAATAGGGAAATTGTCAAAATGATAGAAATGGAATTTAGAACATGGATGGCAAATAAGATGAATGGAATTGAAGAGGAGATAGAAAAAGAAATCCAGAAAGAAGTCTAAAATCTGTCTCAAGAAGTCAATGAAATGAAAGGCAAAGTCACCAAGGATCTGGACATAATTAGGAAAGACAGAGCAGAGCTTAAGGAATTGTAGAGGCATTCAAGGAGCTTCAGAACACAGCGGAGAGTCTCAGCAATAGAGTAGAACAGACAAGAAAGAATCTCAGAATCAAAGACAAAACGTTTGCACTAACCCGTCTTCAAAGAGGCAGAAAAGAAGAGCACAGAAGTAGAACAGTCTCTTAGATATGGGACTGTACAAAACACATGGACGTATGCATCAGAGGGATCCCTGAAGGAGAAGAGAGTCCCAAAGGCAGGGAAGCTCTACCTCAAGACATCGTGGTGGAGAAATTCCCAAGCATTGTGAGAGACCCAGAAATGCAGATACTAGATAGTTTCAGAACCCCAGAATGACTCAATTTAAACAAAGTATCTCTGAGATGCATCATAATTGAGTTGGCCCCAGTCAAAATGAAAGAAAAAATTCTGCAAGCAGCCAGGCACGAGCAACTTCTTACCTACAAGGGGAAAGATATCAGGGTGACAGTGGAATTGTTCAGCAGAAACTTTTCAAGCTAGAATAGAAAGGTCACCTGTCTTTAGCCTACTTAAACAAAATAGCTTCCAGCCCAGGATTGTGTATCCTGCTAAGCTGAGCTTCATATTCGATAGAGAAAGAAAATCTTCTACTGACAAGCAAGACATTGAGGAAACTTGCCCCAACAAGACCAGCTCCGCAGAAAGTACTGAGATCCATTCTACATGCTGACCATCATCATGGACCACCAGCAAGTCAGAACACTTAAGAAAAATAGGCATAGATGGGACATTTCTTAAACTGGTAGACGCCATCTTTCACAAACCCACAGCCAATGTTATACTGAATGGAGTAAAACTTGAAGGAATTTCCTCTGAGAACTGGAACCAGACAAGGTTCTATCACCACTACTATTCAACATAGTGCTGGAAGTTTTAGCCAGTGCAATCAGGCAAGAGAAGGCTATCAGAGGTATTTAAATAGGGACAAAGGAGGTCAAACTCATGCTCTTTGATCATTATATGATCTTATACTTAGAAAACCCCAGAAGCTCAACCACAAGGCTTCTGGAAGTGATCAAGAAATACAGTATGGTTTGGAGAAATAAAGTTAGTGTCCATACATCAGTAGCCCTTGTGTATGCTGATAATAAGGTGACAGTGAAATCAAAGACACAAAACCCTTCACAGTAGCTTCCATGAAAATGAAATACCTGGGAGTATCCTTAACAGAGGACATGAAGGACATCTACAGAGAGAACTATGAAACTCTGAAAAAAGCAATAGCAAAAGACATTAACAAATGGAAGAACATACCATGCTTATGGCTGGGAAGAACCAACTTTGTAAAAATGTCTGTGCTGCCCCAAACGATCTACAAATATAATGTAGTCCTCATTAAAGCACCAACATCATACTTTGAAGAACTTGAAGAAATAGTACTTCGTTTCATATGAAACCACAAAAACCCTGAATAGCAAACATGATTCGAAGAAATAAAAACAAATCTGGAGGCATCACATTACCAGACTTCAGGTTATGCTACAAGGCTGTAGTGGTCATAACAGCACGATACCAGCACAAAAATAGAGACATAGATCTATGCAATAGAATAGAGAACCTAGAGATTAAACTGGCCACATTTCACCATCTGATCTTTGATAAACCAAACAAAAGCATAGACTGGGGAAAACAATCTGTATTTAATAAATAGCGCTGGGCGTCCTTGTTAGCCACCTGTGGACCACTGAAATTGGACCTGTACATTTCACTACTTACAAAAATTGACTCATGCTGGGTAGAACATTTAAGACACAGAATGATAAAAAATATAGAAGAAAGTAGGAGAAAAACTCTTGACATTATCTGCCGGGAAAAGATTTTACGAAGAAGACCATTTTGGGTTGGGTGGCGCCTGTGGCTCAACGGAGTAGGGTGCCGGCCCCATATGCCGGAGGTGGCAGGTTCAAACCCAGCCCCAGCCAAAAACTGCAAAAAAAAAAAGAAGACCATTTTGGGAATCGAAGAAACACCAAAGTAAATAAATGCGTCATGATCAAGTTAAAAAACTTCTGCCTACCCGAGGGCACAACAACTAAAGCAGGCAGACAGCCTTCAGAATGGGACAAGATATTTGCCTACTGTGAATCTGACAAAGGGCTGATAACTAGAATCTACAGAGAACTCTAATCAATAAGAAAAGAGTAAACAACAGCGCCTTCTCCAAAGAAGACAGATGAATGGCCAACAAACACAGGAAAAACTGCTCATGTCCCTAGTCATCAGAGAAATACAGATCAAAACCACTTTGAAATATCACCTAACCCCAGTGAGAATAGGCCACATCACAAAATCCCAAAGTTGCAGATACTGGTGGGGATGTGGAGAGATGGAAACACTTTTACACTGTTGGTGGGATTGCAAACTAATACAGCCTCTATGCAAAGAAGTCTGGAGAATACTGTAGGAACTAAAAATAGACCTTCCATTTGATTTCGATCCTGCAGTTCCATTGCTAGGTATCTCTCCAGAAAAAAAATCGTTTTACCATCAGGACGTTTGCACTCAAATGCTTATTGCAGCTCAATTCACAATTGACAAGATGTGGAAGCAACCCAAGTGCCCATCAACCCATGAATGGATTAATAAACTGCGGTATATGTACATCATGGAATACTATTCAGCCATTAAAAAAATGGAGACTTTGTATCTTTTGTATTTACCTGGATGGAGTTGAGGAATATTTTCCTTAGTAGAAGGAGAATGGAAAAGAAGTATCCAAGGGATGCAATATCAATTTGAAGCTAGTAGATGAATAAGTACATACTCACACAAGGGAAAAACTGAATTAAGCTCAAGTGGGGAGAAGGGAGAAGGCAGGGGGATTGGTATGCTTTCACCTAATGGGCTCAGTGTAAGGGTGTATGGCTCTCCTGGGTTAGGGGATCAACTACAACTTGGAATTTACATAACAAATGCAAACAATATAACCTAATCATTTGTACCCTCATATTAATCTGATAAAAAAATGATCCTATTCAATGAAAAATGGATATAATGGGAATCACTTCATACACGACTGAGTTTCTGAGTTGTTATGGACTGAATGTCTGTATTCCCTGCCCCCAATTCACATCTTGAGGCCCTAATCCCTAATGTGATGGTATCAGGAGGCAAGCCAGGCCTTTGAGAAGTATGCATATATGATTAAAGCCATGAGTTTATAAAATATTTATAAAATAAAAAAAAATACCCAGAAAGCATGCTGGGCCATTAAAACATGTCCGTAGGTCAGATTTGGCTCCCAGGCTGCCTGTCCGTGACCTTTGAGCTAAAGGGGTTTCTAAAACCTTTCCTAGGAGGGCCTTTCTGGGAGGCTGATGGATTTCTGCTGATTAGCTCTATGTATTAGCCTTTAGGATCATGGTTCTCCAGAACATTTTCTCTCGAAAAATAGGATGCTTTTCCAATTGATCCTGTATAAATCACAGGAAGGCTGTCCAAAGCCTCCTTCCTAAACCAGGGTAACCATTATGCAAACTGTCATACATGACTAACCCATTAGTACAGCCCAGACGAGGGGAGAGCCTCCCACCTTATTTCCAGGGGAGCCCATTTCACACCTGAATAGCTCTTATTTAAGAAAGTCAGCCCAATCCTCATTACAAACTTGCCATTGCTAAAAGACACCCCACTGCTTCTCGTTAAGCAACCCCCCCACCAAGTCCCTTCCTTGTCATATCTGAAATAATTCTTCTTCCTCCATGGTGCTTACCTCTCTAGTTAATATTATAAAGAACAGATCAAGGGTGAATAAATATAATATGGTTATATTATTTATCATAGCCTGTTTGGATTCCCATTATGGTAATAATGGCAAGTAAAATTCATTCTGTTTCTAAGGAATTAATTTTGCTATTATATTTCAAATGCCATCACTTTGAACATAATGTAACATTGTAGAGGATTTGTTACTGCAAATAGAAACAGTTATAGGGTTGGTAACCTCTGATGCCTGAAGACCTGGGGTAGTGCCATCGTCAAGCCCTGGCTTTGAAGTATATTAACTGGATGGATGTGTTTAGCAAGGGGTCTGAGCAAATGCGTGCACCAGGGTTAGAGACAGTTTTAGGGAATAAGCTCAGTATGCCTTTGACCATGGTTGGGACCAAGCATGTATTGGGGGCTGCCTGTGTCATCCCCCTAAGCTTGGGGCTGGGGATCAGGGGAGGGCAGAGCTCAAATCTTTGGAGTCTTATTTTTTTGGGGGGGTGGGGAGGAACCTAGGCTACATCATCCTCAGTTATCTGTGCAGAAGGCCTCATTTATCCAGCACGCCCAGATTTTCAGAGGAAAAGTTGAGGCCCAAGCAGTTGATACTGAATTATACTGCTACCCTAAAATTCTGCTGACCTTTCCTCCTCCTCCCCTTCCTCCTCCTCCCCCTTCTCCTCTTCTTCTTCCATGTCCTGGTAGCGTCTGGTGCCACTGACTTCACCCTTGCCATGGCTTTCTTCACCTGGCTCCCTCCTGACCTCTTCCTATACCTTCTTTTATATTATTTTTGGCTGCACCTTATCTCACTGCCCTGGAAACACTGGGGTTATCCAGCATTTCCAGTTCTTTCTATTCTCCACTCTCATGGAGGCACCCCGTGCCTGCGGATGGCCCTGCCTCTCTACCTCTGGCCCTGATCTCAGTCTTAAGGCCCAGTCACGCACCCATAACTTCATCTTAACATTCCCTCCAGCTGTCCCACAGGTGTATAAACCCAACAGTGTCCCAGACTGAGCTCCAGTTTTCCTAACTTGCTTTTTCTCCTTCATCTCTAATTTCAGTGGATGGTGCCGCCCCCTCCCAGCTTGGTGGTTCATCCCACCTGTCTGAGGGATGAGGACCAGACACTCCCATGCCCTCCACAGTCTGTGTCACCCAGATGGCTTCCTGCCATCTTGTCAGGCTTCTATTCCCAAATTCCTAGGGATTGACTCTTCTTAAAAAATTACATATTTTCTTTTGAGTTTTACAAAAAAATGTGTCAAGGTGAAATTCACATAACATTAAATAGGCATTTTCAAGTAAGCAATCTAGTGGCCCTGGCGACATTTACAGTGTGGTGGAACTACTACCTCTGTTTAGTAGAAACATTTTCATTACCCCTGAAAAAAATCCTGTTTAAGCAGTCACTCTTCATTGCCCCCACAGTCCCTATCAGCCATCAATCTGATTTTTTTTTTTTTGAGACAGAGTCTTAGTCTGTCACCCTGGGTAGAGTGCCCATGGCATCATAGCTTACAGCAACCTCAAACTCTTGGGCTCAAGCAATCCTCTTGGCTGGGCTTCCCAAGTAGGTGGGACTCCAGATGCCTGCCACAACACTCGGCTAATTTTTTTATATTTTGTACAGATAAGGTCTTTCTCTTGCTCAGGTTGTTCTCAAACTCCTGAGCTCCAGCGATTTACCCACCTTGGCCTTCCAGAGTGCTAGGATTACAGGCATGAAGCTCTCTGTCAGCCCAGTCTGCTTTCTGTCTCTGTGGACTTATCTCTTCTGTATACCATTTCACATCAGTGAAATCCTATGATAGGTGACATCTTATGTGTGGCTTCTGTCACTGAGCATAGTGTTTTCAGGGTTGCATCATGTGTCAGTGCTTCCTTTTTATGGTTTAATAATATTCCATCCATGGATGTGTCACAGTGTGTTTATTCATTCATCCATTGATCTGCATTTGGGCTGTTTGCACCTTTGGGCTCTTGTGGACAATGGTGCTATGAATATATGGGTACGTGTGTTTGCTTGAGAGGAGCTGACTTTTGATATGGAACTGGGCTTGGCAAAGATTTCTGTAAAGAGCCAGAGAGTAAATGTTTTAGGCTTTGTGGGCCATGGGGTCTCTGTCACAATTACTCAGTTCTGCCCTTGTAGCATAAAAACGTCCAGAGAAAACATGTAAACTATCGGGCTTGGCTGTGGGCTGTGTTCCAATAAAACTTTATTTACAAAAAGAGGCAATGAGCTAGAGGTGGCCCATCAAATTTGCTGACCCCTATTGTAGAATAAAGATGAAGCCCCTCTCCCTGGAATTCTCAGTTCTTCCTGATTGTGCCAGACTCCCTGACGTTTCACTGCTCTTCACCATGGTCCACAGTTGGGATTGGAACAGGGCAGAGGTGACCTCAGGTGTGGAGGGTGGGAAACAGGGCAGTGTGGGTAGAGAGGAGGAGGGAAGTGCAGTTTGGTTGAAGTGCGAAGGAGATAGCTAGAAATAACTTTGGGAAGAAAATTCTGGCCACACAGCCCTTGAGGACTTGAATTCCAGCTGGAGAAGTCCTTATGCGTTGTCCTCGTCCATTGTACTTCTTCAGAGGAAGCCTGAACTTCCAGGATTTCTCAGACCCAGATAGTCTTGCACCACTGTTTACAGTCTGAGAAACCCTTATCCTAGAGAGCCTTTCAAAGAGCCTCTGCAGTGTTCCTGGGTTAATCTCTTTTTAAAAGATGGAAGAAAAGAAGTTCATTGTCTGGAACATACCCTCTAGAAGAGTTGTAATTCACAGAGCTTGCAGGGAAGTGCTCCTGTAGGTGACAGAAAGGCCTCTGGGGACAAATAAAGAAGTGTTTATGGATGAAAACTGAGCCGAGTCCTTCTTGCATGAGCAAGAAGCCATCTGGGTGACACAGACTGTGGTGGGTATGTGAGTACCTTATCCTTGTCCCTCATGCAGGCACCTGCCACGTGTACGGTTTATGTCACTCGGGAAGGACAAACTTGGAAAGAATGAAATGCCAGGGTGGAAGAAATGGTTTCCAGTATCTTTGGTTTGAGAGAATAATCTGACTGGTAGCTGTTTTCTTTAAGGCTCAAACTGTAGAGGTATACACTCAGCTGACGTGGTGGGCAGGGAAGTACAGAGTCAGGGAGAAGAGTTCCAGTTCCGGTTGGTTTTTCTGCTTGCTAGGTATGCAACTTGCAAGTTTCTTCACCTCTCTGGACACTGCTATTTCCCTATCTCTAAAATAAGTCCCTTACTTGGAGCCCTTTGGCTGTCTATAGAACCAGGAGTCTGCCTGTGCCAGCCAGCATGAATGGCTTTGCCTAAGCCCTCCTTGCCTTTGCTCTAAGCCCTTTCCGGGTCTGCTTCATGCACACTTGAACTTCTCCTTTCCCATAGCTTGTTCTCAATGTGTACAAGGTCCTACTTTACACAAATCTACAGCTGGTGTTCATCATCTGATTCGTTGTGCTAAGGTGGGGTCTCTCTTTTGCATAGCTCTTGAAACTTTCATTGGTCTATCAGCAGATCTTTGGATCCTTATAAGCTGGCTGACTGCCTTCTGGGAGGCATTCTTTCCTCCACTGGTTCATATACCACTGTGTGGTTGCCACAGTCCATTATCTTTTTCCTTTTAAGCCCCAGGGAGAGCCTCTCCTAAGCCCTCTTGTTGTTAGATGTGGGCCTGTTTTGATTTCTGCTAAATGAACAGTGGTTGAAAGTGACTGGTAGATATCCCTTCTAGGCCTGGCCCGTAAATCCTGACCATGATGTGATTTTCAGGTTCTTCCTCTGTGTCTGGTGCAATTGTAGGAGACTGTCTATGAATGTATGTTGGAATGTTGCATGCGCATAAAATAGTCGTAGTGTTAAGCCACCCAAATATGCCACCTGTCACAGCCACTGTGGGCCTGGGGCTGGAGGCACAAACGGGAAGGAGGCAGGTTCTTCCTCTTAAGTTCCTTCCCTTTTGGAGGAAGGATATTTCAAGGATATGAATTGGAGGAGAGGAAGTTTTGGTTATAGGTGGAAGGATCACCTTTGGGATGAAGGGGACAAACCATGCCAGAGTGAGAGGAAAGGGCAAATATGAAGATAGGAGGGGTATGCTTACTTCCAGAACCATGACCAGTCTAGAAATAACCTCTGCTGTTTTCTCAAGAATAAGCTGAGATTTTCCTGCCTACTGGAAAATCACATTTACCATTAACCTTCTCTTTGGGAGGTGGAGAAGGAAGCTGTACTAAGACCCTCATGACCCTCAAGAAGGTGGTGAATGATTGAAGTGTTATCAGCGGCAACTCAAGACACATGTGCTTCCTGTTTGACACCAGCCAGCCCCTGTCAGCTCTGGATTTCTAGAAGATTGATTTGAACTTGGTGTTTGTTGGGACGAGGGGAAGAGGACACCCATGGATGAATCAGAGCTCCAAGCATCAGTTTTCAAGCTGACTTGTGAAATTCGATCCAAGAACATCTGTTTTACATGAGCCAGATGTTGACATTCTTTTGTTGTTCTTTTTCGATTTTAAAATCATTCAATGGAGTTTTTGAGGGGATGACCAGGTAGGAGAATGTATGTGAGCCAGGAAAGGCTAACTCCTTGAGTAAATGACCTCAATATTTCACTGTCTTAATGTAATAGAGATTTGTTTCCTTCATCATAATCCAGTGTGGGTTGGCAGAGGAGCTGTGTCCCATGTAGTCATTCAAGACTAAAGATTTCCCATCTCATGGCTTTGCCATCCGATGGTCCATGGGATTCAACTAGTGGATGGGTAAAGAGGAGGTAGAAGATGGAATGGGAGATTTTCATGGGCCAGGGATAAGAATTGCCATCATGACATCTAATCTACCTTCCCTCAGCCAGAATTCAGTTCCCTCTAACTGCAAGGTATCCTGGGAAGCATGGTCTCCCTGTGTTTCCAGGAAGAAGAGGGAATGGGATTGGGATAGACAGGGAGTAGTTTATGCCATAGAGGGCAAATCATTTTTAAGAAAAGTGATTCGGGTCTCATGAAAAGTTGTTGTTCATGGGTAAATATAAAGAAAGTGAAATCATGACACAAAACCATCATGCAACTAGCAATGTTTATTTCCTGAAGAGTCCACGTGGGAATATGGGATAGCTTTATTCCCTGAGACCTCTGAACTCAGTCTCATCTGAATTGAGGCCATAGGTTGGGAACTTGCAAGCCTTCCTTCTGGGTTGCCTAATAGAATTTCAGTAGCGCCTGTCTAGTTCTCGATTGCTTCCTCTTTTCTCTGGAGCCTTCCCTACGTCTTTGGAAGGCTCTCCATTCTCTGGCATTCATCATGGAATCGGAGCACTGAGGGATTTCTGCCTAAAAGGAAATAGCTCAGGATATAGATTTGATCTAGTCTAAAACCAAGAGCTCACTGGGATGGAACCATATGGCATTTAGCAGAAGTTGGCTCTTTGGATGACTAAAAGTGGGACAAGAATCCTCTCCAAATGAAGAGCAGTTAGAGGCATTTACTGAAAGATGAGTAGACTAACACTTTGCAACTTGGAGCCCGTGGCTGCGTGGTCCCTTTCATTCATTTCACATAAAAATTGCCATCGCTGTTCAATCTTCTGCAAGCTCACACAGAGTCTCAATTCCAACAAGAATCCAGAAACTTTCTAATTCACCTTTGCTCCAGCTCTGGAGAAATTATTTGTAAGCCTAAGTAGAACTGAATAGTTTTCTGCAAAGTAATTTTCTGAATGTATGAGGAAGTGACCAAAAACCCAGGAGATGAGCTCATAGATTTTAGCTTTAAAACCACCTAAACCAGATTGCTATGTATTTGAAATGTGCCATGCTGACCCATGTCTTATCCCTGGAGAAAGACACTCTTAGGAAAAAATGAATACAAAAAGATTAGAGTCCAGAAATCTTTTTTTTTTTTCTTCCCCTAATGACCTTATTAGAGAAATTACACCCTGGGTAGCAATATAGTAGAAAACTCCCACAGAGTTACCTAGACTGAAAATCTGATTCCTGGGAAAGCAAATGGGAACTGTCACAAGTATTCAGATTTGAATTAGTCCAAGATTCCAGGGCCCATATTCATATATAAACATGAATTCTTTAATCTGCATACATTTGGTATTCATTCTTGATGATTTCTTCTAGCATAACATTGAAGTGATTGCACGCCACAAAAGTGTGGGTGTTGGAGTTCAGTGAGAGCTGATGGTAAGGAGCATTTAGCGGTTCAAAGTCTACCCAGCAAAATGAAGTAGAGATTTAAAGCTGTTATTCAGATGATTATATCTCATTATTATTAATTAATGACAATAATAGAAGCTGTTGTTTATTGAAGGCCTGGATTTTTTTTTTCCCTCCAGGTATTTGGCAGGTATTATCTCCAGCAGTGACAACGGCCTGAAACCAAGGCTCAGATGTGTTAAGTGGCTTGCCCCAGGTCACCCAGCCAGGAAGAGACAGAGCTGAGATTCAAAGCTAGGGCTGCTGGCTCAGAATGCTTTTCATTGTTTTTGCGAGAGTACAGATGCTTTGGTCACATCAATAAAATGCACTCATTTTAAGTTTACAGTCTGGGTTTTGACAGATGCACATACCCAGCTAACCACTGCCCTGATCTAGGCATAGAGCATTTCCATCACCTAGAAATTTCCCTCCTGCCCCTTTGCCATCCTTCCTCCCCCTTCTAGCCCCAGGCAAGCCGTGACCTGATTTTGATCACTATGGATTAGATTTACTTTTTCTAGAATTTCATGGAAATGGAGTCCTGCAGTATATATACGCTGCTGTGTTCATCTCCTTGTGCTCAGCAGAATGTTTTAAACTTCACCCGTATTGTATACCAGTCATTCGTTCTTCCAAAATTCCCTCAAGTTTTGCATTGATCTCCCGCCCTGTCTGTGTTAGAGCAACAGCTGCTCTGCCTGAGTCTGGCAGTTCTTTTTGCGATGAGTGGGATCATTCTTTTATAACGAAGGTGTGGACATGAGATTTGCACATGGGATTTCATGGGATCTGAAAAGACAGGGGTGAGGGGTTCCTTGACATTCTGTTTGCACATCTGTGAAATGGGGACGCCACAGAATTCTTTGATTTATTGTGGAGACTCAGTGAGTTGGATACACGTAGGATCTGGAGCGGTGATGGGCATGGCGTAAATGCTCGGCAGATGATAGCAGTTACTGTGCTCCAGACTGAAGACGTGAGCTCCAGATGGCGGGCACCACTTCACAGCAGTGGAGCTGCCCAGAGCCCGTCACCGAGTGGTGCCTCCAGGGTACACACGCAGCAGGAGTACAGGATACTCAACAGATGACGCTAGTGGCCCATTGGGCTCATGGTCCAAGGCGATTCTGAAGGGTGGAGAGTGACTAGCACAGTGAACCATTTGAAGATACTTAACCCGAGGCAGAGCACCTTTCATGGTCAAGACCTCAGAACTCTGTCACAAGGAAGCAGTAGGTGAATGTCGTCCACCTGGCCCCTTATGTAGGAGTACCAGGGACCAGGATTGAGGAGCATACCAAGAGGCCCTTTCAGCACCAGCTGTACCATCCCACAGTTGAGTGGGTGGTCTCTGGAGCCAAAGAATAGAGATGGAAAGGAGTTAACAGGTATTCATTTTGATTCTAGAACTTCAGAAACAGTATGAAATGCTTATCATGAATTATATGTTGTATTAGGCACTTTCATTGTCTCTCTCCTCTCTCTCTGTCTATCTCACTATCATCTAAATCTGTCTTTCTGTCTGGTTACCCAAATATGTCTTATGGAGCTGTCTATTTCAAACATTTTGAAGTATAATTTGTACATTGTAAAATACATAGATTCTAAGTGTATGGTTCAATATGTTTTGACAATTGCAAGAACTCCTGTAAATCCTGTAATCTTATGAGGGTATAGAACATTCTCATAACCCCGGAAAGTTCCCTCGTGCCCTTTTGCACTTGCCCTCCTCTCAAGTAACAATAAATCTGACTTTTATCCGACAAGTTTTGTCTATTCCAGAACATCATGGGCATGGAACCATACAGTGTGTACTGTTCCGTGTTGAGTTTCTGTAGGAGAAAATAGAGATCCTTGTGGGGTGTTGAATGCATGCTGGTGCTAGCCATGTTTGCATCAACTATATAATTCAGACTTCACAAGGACCCACAAAGTAGGTGCTATTCTTGCTGTTTTGCAGATGAGGAAACTGAGGTCCAAAGAAATTAAATCACTTGCTTGAAGTCACATAGATCAAAAGTGGCTGCTATAGACTGAACATTTGCGTCCTTATATAATTTGTATGTTGAATGTAATGCCCAGGGTTTGGCATTTGGAGGTGGGGCCTTTGAGAGATGATTAGATTATGAAAGCAGAGCCCGTTTAACTTCATGCCCTTGTGAAAAGGACCACAGAGAGGTCATAGTAAGAAGATGGTTATCTATGAACTAGGAGATGGGGCTCACAGACGTGGAGTCTGCCAGAGCCTTGGAATGTGGAATTCCCAGCATCCAAAACTGTGAGAAATCAAGTCCTGTTGTTTGCAAGCCAGTTTGAAAGTCCATGATGTTCTGCTATAGAAGCCCAAATAGATGGAGACAGACATTGGCACCAAGAAGGGGAAGAGCTTCTGTAGCTAAAAATGTGAATGCAGTTTTGGAACTAGGTCATGAGGCCAGAGAGTTTTGCAGTACCTGCCTCATTGCCAGCACTGTCTTGAACGGACCTTTAAAGGTGGTTCTGGTGAGGACCCAGATGAGGAGAGCCAGAGACAGAACATGTAACTAGTCCTGGACAGAATGTTGTTAGAGATGTGGATGGCCAAGGCCGTCTGGATAAGGTCTCAGAGGGAAATGGGGCCTGTGTTATTAGACCGTGGAAAAACAGCAGTTCTTATTATAAAGTGGCAAAAACTTGGGGAATGTCTTCATAGTCTAGTGTTTTGTGGAAGGTAAAACTTTCAAGTGATAAAATTGGATGTGTAGCTAAAGCTATTACTGAGTAAGATGTTGAAGGTGTGGCCTGGCTCCTCCTGATGGGTTACAGTGAAATGCAAAGAGAGAAATGACTCAAAGACGGAATTTTTAAGCAAAAAGAAAGCAAGCAGGACTTAAGGATTTGGAGAATGGAAAAAAGTGAGACCACTAAGGCTATGGGCAGGCAACTGTTTGATAAGGAGATTAGCATGGATCAACCCTCATTTTTTTAAAAAAATTGAGACAGAGTCTTATTTTGTCACCCTCTGTAGAGTGCTGTAATGTCATAGCTCACAGCAACCTCGAACACTTGGGCTCAAGGGATTCTCTTGCCTCAGCCTCCCTGGTAGCTGGGACTATAGGTGCCCACCACAATGCCCAGCTATTTTTTTTTTTAGCAGCCCAGGCCAGGTTTGAACCTACCTACTCCAGTACATGCGGCCGGTTACCTAACCACTAAGCTATAGGTGACCCTGGATCAAGCCTCTTAACAGAAGCTAGGAGCTGTTCTCCAAGACAGTGAAGGAATGACATCTAAGCCCATTCAGAGAGGTCAGAGCTAGCCCTGTCCCTAGGCTCGGGGTGCGAAGGCTGAGGGCAGGGTGCTCAGCTGTTTCAAAGGAAGGGCGGCGAGTACCTGCAGGCCCTGGGCGTACCCCATCTGGT
Source organism: Galagoides demidoff (assembly GCA_963574575.1). Taxonomy (NCBI): domain Eukaryota; kingdom Metazoa; phylum Chordata; class Mammalia; order Primates; family Galagidae; genus Galagoides; species Galagoides demidoff. The sequence continues at coordinate 20,318 of CAUYQV010049809.1, read as the reverse complement.
GCCTTGCAGGCTCCCCTCCTATACTCTGATGCCACACTCCTTGGTCACCTCAGGTGGTCCCCAGTGGGCCCCAGTGCAGCCTGGAGCTGCAGTGGCTCCTAAGGCAGGGACAGAACCTGAATTCAGTTAGGGTCTGTGGGCTCCACAGGTGCTACTTTCCAGGTACTAGGCCCCGTGTTTCTTAGTCGTGGTGGAGTGCCCTTTTCATTCTATTAAGTTATGTTGAAACCATAGATAAAAAGAACCACTGATCACAGTCTGGTAAGTGGAGCATGGTGAGCTGCAGAGCAAAATTTCCCTTGGTTATTCCTGATTTCCATCTCACCCATGACCATTTTGTTGGTTTGCATGAAGTATTTATTGCTTCATGACAGACTGTGCACATCACAGCACCGTTTCAGAGCCATCGGGGGAGTTGCACGGACCTGGGTCTGTGGAGTGGGGCTGTGTTGAAATGTAGACTCTGTTCAGCGTCACTCTCTGTGTTGGGGCACATGTCCTCTGTCCTCCATCCTTCCCTCCCTCCCATCTTTTTTCTCTCTCCCTCCCTCACCCCCTCTTTTTCTTGCTTTTTTCTCCCTTTCTCTTCTTCCCTCTTCCTCTCCCTCCTTCCCTCTTTCACTTCGTCTCTCACCACCTTCTTATCTTTCTCTCTCTCTCACTGTCTGTCTTTCTCTTGCTCTCATGTACCTGCTCTTTCCTCCTCCCCATATATACGTCTTCTAGTCTTCTATTTTTTAAGATAAAACAACTCTCAGAGATCTAAGCTGTGGAGAACTGCATGGTGCTATGAAAAGGCCACTGGGTCCTCCAGAAGCCCTGCTGTTTTTACACCTGCCCCGTGTCCCTCCAGCTGTGTGTGCTGAGGGCGGGGCCTGGGAACCTCTGCACATCATTGCTTCTCTGCAGAGTGTGGGTGATATTCCCTCCTAGCCTGTCCCCCTTCCTCTCATCTCTTTGTTCATTCAGCACATAGGTACTGGGTGCTCTCTGTAGAGAACAGTAGAGAACAGAGCAGATTTGGCCCCTGATCTCTGAGCATTTATATTCTAGAAGGGAAACAAAGAGCCCTGTGGCTAGCTCCTAGACTTTGTAGTAACCACACTTACCTTGCCCAATCTGGAGGTACAAGGCCTGTTTACCAACCCAGGGATTTTACTATCACTTAAAAGGATTATGACTTTTTATTTTGAAATAGTTTAAGATGGACCAGAAGTTGCAAAAATGGAACAGAGAGCCTTGTACCCTTTACCTAACTTCCCCTAAAGATAATATTTTAATCATAGTATATTGTCAAAATCAGGAAATTGTTTATTAACATAGAGATCTGCCTTATTCAGACTTTACCAGTTTTCCCATAGACTCTTTTCATTTATTTTTTCTTTTCCCCTTTTTCCGTCCCTGCTTCCTTTCCTCCCTCCCTTCCTCCTTCCTTCCTTCCATGATATTTTATCAATGGTGTAGATTTAAGGGATTGTCCCACAATCAGGAGGCAGAACTGACCCATCATCACAAGGAAACATTTGTGTTACTGCTCCATAGTCACACTTTTCCTCTTTCCCTAATTCCTGGAAACTACTGATTTGTTCTCCATCACTAGAATTTTGTCATTTCAAGAATGTTGTATAAATGGAATCAGATAGGACGTACCCCTCAAGAGTGGCCTTTTTTCCTCAGCATAATGCCCTGGAGATTCATCAAAGTTGTTGCATGTAGCAATAGTTCTTTTTGCCATCACTTTTAAGATAAGAGAAAAGAAGACTTGGACACTTGAGGAAAAAATCTCTTTGTGGAAATACTTATTTTCCAGAGTAGCCTTTACTAGTTTTAACCCCCCCCTCCAGAGACCTGGAACCATTAACCCATTTGAGTCTAATTAGAAAGTTGGCACATTGGTAAATTATTACTTTTATTATTTGATTCGTAAGTGTTTTTCTGTGGTTATGGCAAAGTTTTTTCATGGGCTCTGGGTTTTGCTTTGGGCTTGATATATTTGCAATTCCTTGACCTATGACATTGTTCCTTGTATTTGTTAGGTTAATGGGTGCTATAACGAATACTACCCCAAATTTTATTAGCCTCATACAATACAGTATTGTATCTTATTCCAGAAATAGATGGAATACCATGTGTGCATACCTCATCCTTAAAAGGTTTTGATCCATAAGATCATCTGAGACTCAGGTCAGATATCTCTTAAGACCTTCAAGTCCCCTATATCCAGCCATCAGATAGGGTGGGGTTTGAGGAACACTGGATTTGTGGGTCATACCTAGAAGTGGCATCACAGAGCACTTTCATTCCCATTTCATTGGCTAGAATGCCTTCCTGTGGCCGGGCTCAGCTGCACTGTAGGGGGAGTGTAGGTGGAAAGATGAGAAGATGTGTTTCCTGGTAGGTAGCCCTGTTCCTGAGCCAGCATGACAGAGGGAAACCCCAATTCATTGGTAGATGGCTTCTCTGCCTCCCTTCCCAGTACAGTCTCCATTTCAGATTACTGATGTCAATGGTAGTAGAATAAACGGTGTCTGAGAACTCAAGTTATGAATTTGAGTTTTCCTCTGCAACCAAGGCAAGTCATTTCCCATCTTTGGGTCTCAGGTTTCTTATCTATAGTTAGTGGATTCAATTGCACATTTCCACAGATTCCTGTCTAACGTGTTAGTTTCATATTATGCTAAGCTTGTTGGTTTCAGACACGTGGAAAAATCTCTCAAGTCATGCCCGGAGGTAGGTTCAGTAAATCTGGGCTAGTCTGTTCCGCCAACCCCTTATTTAGTGTTACCCATTCATTTTTAACCCAGAGAAACACAAGCAGCCCTGAGACCACACAGTGCAACGGCTGGTGGAAATGACAGGATTTTGACAGTTTAGTCATGAGAGCAATAAATTCAACTCCTGATAAATAATTTACTTTGAGGACCAGGAAGCTGGTCTCATTGTCTTGCTAGCTTGCTGCTTGAGGAATGCGGGCAATTCTGGTCATGCTAGGGAGGGAAAAATAAACAAAATTTATCTTCCTTATTCCCTCGACTGTCTATCCTTTGCGTTTCTGCACCATTTCAGGGGAAGCCGCACATTTCTGTTTGCTAGATCAGTGACTGCCACATTTTCAGTTTGCCTTGTCTCTGGCCAGTGATCACTTGTAGCTCCATCTGTCAGAGTCACACGGAGACTTAGCACCGGTGAGCACTGTGCTGATGGATGCTGTGTTTACAGCAGGGTGAGAGGGAGGAGAAAGATAAAGCCCAAACGTCTCTTCACCAGCTCCCCTGCCCGCCTTAGTTGATAAGGCCCGAAGGAGGCCGCGCCAAACTTGTGTGTTTCCAAGTCAGGTCTCATTTTGGGGTTGTGCATACCATTCCTTTCCTGAAGTTGCTTTTTTATACGCCTGGAGACCAGAGCAGCTCGGCAGTGAGTTTTAGTTCTCTGTTGTCTGGGTTTTCAGGGGTCGGTGCAACTTGGATGCTCATTAAGATGACTGAGCCTCATAATTTTTAATGTTAGGCCCAAGGTAATATTTAATGAGGCTGAAAAGTATATTAATAAAATTGCTTGTAGTAATTAGCGGGAAATTATAATGGTAGGGTGCTGGGGAGGTTTAGTTAGGAGTGATCAAGGCCAATCTGGAATGTCACTACTTGTTCTTTTTTCCTTTCAATCATCGTGAGCTACACCTTTGCATTTTTATTCTGAAAAGACATTCTTTGGTTGGGCTCATGCATGTGACTATTATTTCAGGCTGTTTTGTTTTGTACCCAGGATCAGAGAGCGTCAGAGCTAGATGGGGCTTTAGAATAATTTGTAAGCCATCATACTGCCCTCTAGAGGCAAAAGGGTTATTTAGCATTTTGCCCTTAGGGGCATCTTAGTGGAAGACCAGGGGCTGTCAGCGACCACAGAGTCCTTGTGGGTTTCTCTGAATGTGAGATCAGAAGAAAGTGGTGCTCACCAACCCAGAAAATATAAATGAACACAAAAATCTAAAATCTCAACGATTTGGGAAGTAGGGACCAAGGACTGAAGTTTTTAAAATCAAGGGACGTTTTTGAGATCAAGGTCCTGAAACCTTTGTAACATTCCCACTCTGATGCTCTGATTGACCCTTCTCCTCCACCCGTTCCTACTTTGTTTCACAAGTAGGTTTGGAGGTAAGACTTCTAAAATAAACAAGAGTCCCAGCATGCAGGGCTCATTATTACCCTGGTTGGGGACTTCTTGAGGGTCCCCTTGTCATCCCTACTGTTACTGTCCACTTGGGTCCTTTGTTTTATTTTCTTCCTATTCAGACTGGGGGAGTCTTGTGAAAACACCCCAAGAAGACAGAAGCTTCTAGCATCTGAGACCATAGTCATTTGTTGATTTATGAAACGGGTACCTACATCATTGAGATGTTAATATATGTATTAATTTCCTCCTCTGATTCCTTTGTCCCTTCCTCTCTCATTTTCATTGAGAACTGAGTGTGTGCAAGGTGGGTTTGGTGCCAGTTCCTAAGGATAGAGCAGGGGGAAGATACAGCTCCTGTTTTTCAGGCATGGTCAACAAACGGCTCTCTAACACTGTGGGGGGCAGTCACAAAGGTGTCAACCAGCATAGTGTTGGGAGGAGAGTGGTGAAGGTTTGAGCTGTCTGAAAGATGGAGCAGTATTTCTGGGCTGGAAGGGCAAGGGCAGGCATTCCAAGGAGGGCAAACAGCACACACACACAGACAGGAGCACACGTGGGCAGTGGAGAGTGCATGGTCTGGGGAGCTTCACCATGCTGAGCGTGCCATGTCTGCTGTGTGGATGGGGAGTGCTGGTTTCTGGGAGTTTGTGTGTGGTGCCAAGGGGGTTGCATTCATCTGGTTGATGATGGGGTTACCACTCAACGGTTGTAATCAGCCTGGATAGACTTGTGTTTAGAGAGACCTCTCTGGCAGCTGGTACACGGGGGTGGGTTGGAGGGGAAAGCCCGGGGGTACGGGACCAAGGAGGAGGCTGAGGTTGTGATCTAGGTGTGAGTGCTGATGCTGGCATTAAGCGTGGTATCTCTTAAGGTTGGGGTGCTTTGGGAGATTGGAGGGTGACAGTGAAAGGATGCAGGGATTCTCCTTGTGGCGATGAAAATGTCCAAAAATTGTAGCTGCACATCGTGGGTATACTGAATGCCACTGAACTGTGCATTTTAAATTGGTGAATTGTATGGTGTGTAAACTGTATCTTGAAAGTGTGTTTTCTTTGAAAGGAAATAGAACAACCTCATTGTATTTGAGATTCCTTATAGGGTGTTAATAAACTTGTGAATTCAAATGCAAAAACACCCATTGCAGTTTAAAATTATGCATATATATGACCTCAGCCTAGCTCACAGAAATCTCAAATTCCTGGGTTCAAGCAATTCTCCTGCCTCAGCCATCTGAGTAGCTGGGACTACACATGCTTACTGCAGTATCTGGCTATTTTTTTCTATTTTTAGCCAAGAAAGTGTTTTCGTAAGTTCCCTGAGGACAGGGGCCACCCCTAGTTTTGTGCTGTGTCCCTAGCCCTTGCATGGTGCATGGCAGCCAATACCGAAAATGATCTGTTGAGTAAATGAATGAAGTGCTTATGTAGTTCAGGGGACTGGGCTTGTTAGATACGGCGTGTGATGTTTTATGGAATAGCCAGGGGCCTTGGGCTTTGGATTTGGTAAATATGTTTCTTTGTTCATTTATGCTGTTTTTGGAATCATTACCCCTGTTGTGTTACTCTGTTTCCTGCCAAGTCTACCCCTATGAACCTGATTGATCACGGGTACTTCCTATCAGTAAGGGAGGTTGGGCCGCCCATGACTGGGCTGACCTTGGGGACATCAGGAATCCCAAGTTAAGGAGCCCGGCCTCTTCTATTACATGTACTGTGTGCAGTTCACTTTTTCTTATTTTGTTTCTGTTAGGCCATTAGTTCGGTCATCCAAAATCCAGAAATTTTTCATTCATTTGTATTTATTCTTTAAGATATAAAATTACAATTACCTCTACACACTGAGCTTTTTAAAAGATTTGCTTCACTTTCAGGTAGAATCATTTTTTATGGTAATTGTTTTCTTTTTGGTTCTCCTGGGGGCGTATAGTTTCAATTGGGTGACAACAGTTATTAGTGAAATAGGATTTTATGTATCTATATAGTTTTTGTTCTAGTTGTTTAAAACTTGTTGAATTTTAAAGTATTGTACTTCTTTTTTTCTCTATTTTATTGAGACAGAGTCTTGCTCTGTTTCCCTAGCAGTGATGTCATCATAGCTCATAGCAACCTCAAACTCCTGGTCTCAAGAAATCTTCCTGCTTCAGCCTCCCAGGTATCTGGGATTCTAGGCCTATGCCACTAATGTCTGGCTAATTTTTCTATATTTTGTAGAGACACAATCTTGCTTTTGCTGAGGTTAGTCTCAAACTCTTGGCCTCAAGTGATCCTTCTGCCTGGACCTCCCAGAGTGCTAGGATTATGGACAAATATTGCTTTGAAAATTTTTTTTTTTCTAGAGGGGTATAGCGTAGTTCAACAAGGGTTGCGTTTGAAACACAAGACTTCGATTTATAAAGGATTTTAGTAGTTAATTTTTCTTTCACAGTTACAGGCTGGCTGGAAGAACCATAAGTGATCAAGGTCTGGGGAGCCTTCCTGAAATGGATGGCGGTTCAAGCAGAATCTTAAGAGGTTTAAAGAGATGATTTGGCTGAATGTTTGTGTTTTATTCTTTCAACACATTGATTTAGTTTTGTCTAAGGATATCTCGATGGTAGTTTACGTTTCTAGAAACATTTTATAGTTATTACAGTTCTCCAATGCTATTCACATATCCCAAGGACAAGAGACCCACAACTCAAGGAAGGAAGGAACCTATTGGAATTCACAGAGTACAGTGACCTCGCCATTTTACTTAATTGGATGTCATTTAATCTTTGTAGGAGACTTTCCTGCCAGGCTTTGGACAGGACTCTTTTTTACAAGAGACCTGGTTCTAACCAGAGATAGAAGGACAATATTATTGGCTCATGTATGTAGTATGGGGGTTCTAAGGGATAGCTTGGGTTTCAGGCATAGCTGGATCCAGGAGCTCCAGAACATGCAAACATTCAGCCTCTCTCTATCTCTTGGTTCTATTATACTTTCCTTTCTCTCCATGGACCTCATTCTCTAGAAAGTTCCATATATACAGAAACTCTAGACTTGTGTCACTTATGCAGTTTGTCATCCAAGGGAATAGAACCACTTTTTCTTGATAGCTTTTAAAAAGTGCCCAGAGGGGATTCAGATTGTGGGAGGTTGGATCATTTGTTTACCTTAGGACCTATCTGTGCTATGCTTTGGTTGGTCAAATTTGAGGCTGGTGCTCCTGTCAGTGAGAATGGAGGGAGGAATCCAGCCCATCTGTATCCTGTGGGATTCTCTTCAGGAGAGAGTGTTTCCTTTACCGGAAGAAGGGTCGAATGGGAAATTGGCTATGCACACCAACATTTTAGTTATAAGAGTCATATAATTCCCATTTTTTGGATGGGGCTCCAAGAATCTAAGTGCCCAAGTCCCTCAACTATGAATAGGTAGACCAAGATCATAGCAGATGCCTCTCTAGCATCAAAGTTTTTCTATAATGTATTTGAACCCCGTGGTGTGAACGGAGATCCACTAACACAGGGAAATGGCATCGTTTAGGGTTTATACCTGTCTGCGGCCATGTTGACTCTGGTAGGAACTGAATTGTACACACAGTGCATATTCTCCAAAGCCCTGGGCACACACATGTCTGAGATGTCTGGATACAAGATGGTGATCAGATTGTAAACTTTACATTGCTATTTATGCTCTGACTACCATCTTCACAGCTCTTGGGTCATACACTGAAAAGATATCCTTTTTAGATATTGAAGTAGAAAGATAGGCTTGTGTTTTAAACTTTCAAAGGAGATATGGGTGTGTCTATACAGAGGTTGCCAAAAAGTATATACACATTTTACAAAAGGAAAAAAAAAACTGTTATTAAAATTGTAATATTCCATATATACCAATAACATTTGTTATCTTATATATTGTATCTTATATTTCTTATAATTGTGAGAGTCAAGGGGGACTTGAGTACTACAATCTTAATATGGTTTTTTCCTGTCTTAAATTGTGTATACATTTTTTGGGCACCTTCTATGTATGTATCAAATTTGAATCTCATGAATTCAAGAGATCAAAAATTACATATATAATTTTGCTCTTCTTTTCCCAAAGACTATTCATTTTTTTCTTGCTGCACAGCTGACAGAACACTAGGACTAGCTTGGTGCCTATAGCTCAGCAGGTAGGGCGCTGACCACGTACACCAGGGCTGGTGGGTTCGAACCTGGCCCGGGCCTGAGAAACAATGACAACTACAACAAACCAAGAGCCAGGCATTGTGGCGGCACCTGTAGTCCCAGCTACTTGGGAGGCTGAGGCAAGAGACTCACTTAAGCTCAAGAGTTTGAGGTTGCTGTGAGCTGTGATGCCACAGCACTCTACCAAGGGTGACATAGTGAGACTCTGTCTCAACCCCCCCTCCCCCCGCCACAAACAAATGAACAAACAAAAACACTAGGAGTCTTGGGAATTAGGGTGTTAACTCCCACAGCCTGCTCTGTTGCTGATTGCTGGGGTGACTGGTCATCTCTTCCTATGCTCCTGGGATCCAGTGGGAGAGATGGGGATAAGAACAGGGTGACAGCCTGAGGCAGAACCTGCCGGTGAATATTCAAGCCTCATCTTATGCTCTTGTTTGCCATCACCTGTCGGTGTTGCTAGCTTCATCTGACACTCCTGCTGCTGCTCAGAGTCAGGCTGAGGGTGTTGCAGGAAAGAGCAAGGCAAGGGCGTCACCCATGATGGGATGGAGGCAGAAGGAGCAGGTACCTAGCCAGTGTCACTTGCAGAAAGACTGCTTTGGACAGCATCCCCCTCCTACCGTGGGCTCAAGGACAGGACAGAGCTTTTCTGCCTATCCCAAACTTTGTCACTTTGTCAGTCCTATTTGCCTGTCAGTTGCAGAGCAGATGGCAAAAATACATTAGAAATTCACCATCACCAGAAAAATAAAAACAGGAACTTTTTTTTTTTTTTTTATCCCGGGAGAATTTGGCAAAGTAATGGCTACTATTCCTCTCCTTTTCTGTGGGGACACCAGTGTCTGTCATTTCTGCTCCCCAAGCATCTCTCAAGGATCTGCTGTTTCCTCCCCATGCAGCAATCTGGGTCTCTCCCCCTCATCTTTCATGCCTGCTCTGATGCCCGTCATCCCTGCTGGGTGGGTTCCCTGCACCTTCTTTCTGTATCCCCAGATCTGAGCTGTGGGTACATGGCTGTTGAAGGGCTGGGTCTGAGGTCCCACTATTGGCTTGCCACTGTGGTGCACACCCCTTCCCCCAACTCTCCTCACCTGCCAGAAAGGGACTTTATACTTGATGGACCCCTGCCAGCCTCTCCAGCCAGGGTCCTGGGCCATCTGGCCACCTACTGCAGGCACAGCCTCTTCTCCTTAGTCTCTTGTTCTCTCAAGCCACCCCTCCCCACTTTCTTTCTCTGTAACCTCCTCTGCCTGGCCAGCTACCTGAGTCCTTCACCTCCTTCAGGAAGAGCATCCTGATGGGTTCCTTGCTTCCGGGACCCTCAGCTGCCCTTTCAGGTTCTCTTTTACTAGGTTGGACAATTGAGTTCACAAACTCATCCTAGAAAAAGTGTTGTGTACCTCACTGCTGAATGTCTTAGGGTCGCCTTCAAAGAGTTCCCCGTGGCCATCTGGTGACTGTAGCGAGACTCAGCAATGGGCTATGGAGCCCTCTTTAAGGGTGAGGTTGCAAACTTAATTGTCAGACCTGTATGACAACAGCTTTAATGGCTGTTTCAGAAAAAAGAGTTTCAGATGGCTTTGAAGGGTAGACCAGGGGCTGGTGTTCAGCTTCCCAAGGGGACTACCTCGAAGGTGACCTTGGTGATATCCAGGAATGAGATGAGGGACGTAGCACTTTCTCTAGGATGAGTTTGTGAACTTAATTGTTCACCCTCATCTACTTTTTTCCCTAAACTATTTGTGCCTTTGATTACTTGTCTATTTTGCCCACCACGTGGGTGAGATCCTTGTGGGAAAGGCTGCCGTGTGTCATGGTGGTGATGAGAGGGTTCTGGGTTTAACTTCACTTATATAATATTTGTGTGACTTTGGGCAATTCACGTAACTTAGCCCCTTTTCTGCAGTGGGGACAATATAGCCACGATTTTTGTGGCCTTATTACAAGGATTAATTAAAGTAATTCTTGTAGAACTGTACCTGGTGTGGAGTCAGTGAGCTAAAAAATGTAAGCCATTCTCATCGATATCATCGTCACCACTGGTTTCTGGAAAACGTTAAACGCTCAATAACTTTGTATTGAATGGAGTAACTAAGTAGTCGAGCAATGTGCATCATTTTATTGAATCTCCACTTTATCCAAGATGGAGTTAATAAAAGAACATTAATTTTCTCATGTTTCTTTTCTCCCTGAACTTTAGTTTTTTGCTCCCCCCAAGTGTGAATGTCTCTCTGACATTAGCAAAACACTTTACTCGCTTAAACAACCCAAGAGCCGAGAGAGCGCTCGGAAGAAAACCACTTTGCCCAGTGAGCTAATAGCTGAAGCCAGGATTCACCTCCCCGCTGGTTGAATGACACCCCATTTCCCCCTCTTAAAAGAACTAAATGGCCTATATTTCTTTTTTAAATTAAAGTGAATGAAAATGAATTTCATGACTCCCCTGGAGATGACTGGAGACACACTGGGATGTCAAATAAAAAGTTGGGAATCGCTGAGCTCAAGCTCAGCGCTGTGGGGTCTCGGGGAAGATGAAACAGGAGAAGCATCCAGCGTGGAGGAGGATGGATGCAGGAGGAAGGCGGCGGGAGAATCTGGGAAGACGGATTATGAGATTAGATATGGGGGAAGGAGGAGGAGAGATGTGGGAGGGAAGGCTGAAAAGAAGCTGTTGAGTGAATGATCTTTAACTTGGATGCCAAGAAGCCAAACGTGTCTCAGACATGCTGAATAATCGCCTGAGAATTATTCCTGGCCACCCTATGAATGATTCCTCACTATGCAAAAATATTGAAGGCAGAGGGGAATTATTGTTTTGAGCTCGGAAAATTTCTCAGTTCCCTGACTTTGCTAACGAGATCTGAGCCCATTATCCTTGTTTCACTGTGAGCCTTCATCAGTAGCAGGGCAGGCATCTCCTGAGGGATTGTCTACTGAGTTCATTTCAATTTAACAAGGTTATTGAAACCCAGGATGTGTCTAGGCCCAGTCTTAGAACTGTACCACGTGCTGTGCTGGAGTTGGGATGACTAGTTCCTTGGGCCCAGGGAGATTCCTGGTGAGATGAGGGGACACCATTGGGGAACCGCTTGTCAACGTGCGCCCACCACAGTCCCGGATCTGTCCCATTGCCTAAGCCATCTTGGCCCAAAGAGGGATTTTCTTATAGCCCCTTAAGGCCTTGGATAGGGCCATTGTAGCAGCTGCTGTAGTCTGTGCCCCTAGGTAAATCTTCCTGAGTTCCCACCACCCCACGCTATGTTACCAACTACAGTCTTCATATTAGATCACAGCGCAGAGCACAGTGATCTTTAGGGCTTTCCCTGACTCTGGCTTCCTTTTGTACTAGAGCTGAAATCTAAACTCAGTGTGGCTGCAAGGCCCTGTATGATTCTGCGCTTACCAACCTCCTACCCTCCATCCTCCCTCATTGGCAGGACTTTCCATTCTTCTCTTTGGAATGCCCATCCCTGAGCTCTGCATGGCTCAGTCCCCCTGAGCTCCCAGGTTTTAGCTTAGACTACATCTTTTAACAAATTTCAGATTAATATGAGGGTATAAATGTTTAGGTTACGTTGTTTTCATTTTAAAAATAAAGTTCAAGTTGTAGTTGAGCCCTTCGCCCAGGGTACGTGCTGAACACTCTGACATTATACGCATTGGGTAAGATCCCACCAATCGCCCTCCCTCCTCTTCCCTCCCTCTCCTCATCCTTCTACCTTGCTAGACTATACTTGTGTTTTTTTCTTTACAATGTGGGCTTGTAGTTGTTTATATCTTGGTTTCGTGGTAGTATTGAGTACATTGGATATTATCTTTTCCTTTTTTTTTAGACAGAGTCTTACTCTGTCATCCTCGGTAGAGTGCGTGGCATCATAGCTCCCAGCAACCTCAAACTCTTAGACTTGAGCCTCCCAAGTAGCTGGGACTATGGTTATGTACCACTATGCCTGGCTAATTTTTCAATTATTTTTAGTCGAGGTGGGTCTCATTCTTGCTCAGGCTGGTCTTGAACTCCTGAGCTCAAACAATCCACCTGCCTTGGCTTTCCAGATTTCTAGGATTCAGGCATGAGGCACTGTGTTACTTTACAAAGAAGAATGTGTTTCAGCTCCATCCAGGTAAACACAAAAGATGTAAAGTCTCCATCTTTCTTTCTTTTTTTTTTTTTTGATACAGAGCCTCAAGCTATCCCCCTGGGTAGAGGGCCATGGCATCATAGCTCATAGCAACCTCCAACTCCTGGGCTCAAGCGAGGCTCCTGCCTCAGGCTCCCAAGTAGCTGGGACCACAGGTGCCTGCCACAACGCCCGGCCATTTTTTGGTTGCAGCCATCATTGTTGTTTGGTGGGCCCGGGCTGGGGATTCGAATCCGCCACCTTAGGTGTACGTAGCTGGTGCCTTAGCCGATTGAGCCATAGGCACCGAGCCTGCATCCTTCATTTTGATCACTGGCATTGAAAAGACAAACATTACAACTATAGTAATACGTAGACAGCTCCTGTGTGAAAATGTATATTTGTAATTCTTGCTGGTAATTTACTTGGCAGGTGGGTTAAAAGATGACTTGAAGATTCTACTTCAGGAATTGGAGATGTGACTTCATATTAAGTAATTTGGATCTATTGGAAGCCACTTTAACTAAAAAGGAAATATTGACATTTAAAAACCACTGTGGGTGCAGAAGCTCACAGCTGCAATCCCAGCATTTTGGGAGGCCAAGGTGGGAAGATTGCTTAAGCCCAGGGATTGGAGACCAGCACTGTCTCTACAAAAATAAACCCACATCTTCCCTCCCAAAGACCAAAATTAGCTGAGTGTGGTGGTGTACATATGTAGTCCTAAGTACTTGGGAGGCTGAGTCAGTAAGATCAATTAATAAAGACCCTCTCTTCAGAAAAAAAGAGAGAGAGAACTACTGTACATAGAGACCAGGCATGAGAACAAAGAACAAAGGAATACCCTGGGGCTTTTTGACTTTTTCCAGTTGATTTGACTGTAATCTTAGACTCTAAGTTTAGATAAAACTACTGGTAATTGCCAATACATTTCCTACTATTATTATGTTAATTTAACCTGTTGCCTAGATCCTTTAATTCTATAACAAAGTGTGTGCAGTTGTTCAGTCTATTAAAGTATTAAGTAATCTATTTTTTACTTTTTATTTATTTTTTGCAGTTTTTGGTCAGGGCCGGGTTTGAACCCACCACCCTCGTTATATGGGGCCGGCGCCCTACTCCTTGAGCCACCCAAAGTAGCCTATTTTTATAAAGTTTAAGCGTAACTCTTTGGAGAGAATCAATACTATCTTTACACTTCGAGGACTGCCTTTCAAGAGAGCGTCTAGTAAAATACATCCTAAAAGCATTGAAAAGCCTTGTAAATAAGTTGCATTACCTTCTTTTCCCCCATTCCATAGAATTGTTCCAATACGGATGCTGTACAAGTTCAAAGCCTGAGGCATTGAAGGAAAGTGGTCAAGTTCACTTTATTTTGATTTGCATCAGAAAGTTCGGTTAATTTCAGGTTTCACTTCAACAAGTCAATCTTTGTGGATGTAACCCTAAAGACTCTTTTGAAGGAAAGCTGTAATTCGGTATATTTTCCGGGTTTTATAAGTCGACCCCTTTCTCTTATTCAGAGTCTCAGCACCTACGCACGGTTACCGGTGGAAAGCGTTTTGGCACTGCCCATCTGGGGCGTGTACGAATCGCTTGCGCCTGCGGGTTGATGGATGGATGGGTCTGTGCTACCTCAGGCTTTGCGGCTGTCAGCTCTGGACACAGGGGATTGGTTGGAGGGGGAACGGCGCGGAACCAATGGGAACGGCGGCACGGGAGAGCCCGTGGAGTGCGCGGGAAAGAGAACAATATAAACTGTGGCGGGAGTTTAGTTTTCACATCCTTGTCCAGTGAATCGCGCTCGGTTGAGAACAGTTCGTTATTCTCGGCTTCTCCCCTTTGAACATGGTGCGGACTAAAGCAGACAGTGTCCCAGCCACCTACAGAAAAGGTGAGGCTATTGAGTGAGGGAGTGGAGGCAGAGGTTTCCTCCTGACAGCCCGTCCACAAGTAGGAGATGCTCGGGTTCCCCGGGGCCCTGTGAGCCCAACTGCGCCTGGGCAGGAAGCAGCCGCCCGACCCCTTTACCTTCTGGAGGAAGCGACGAGGGCAGGGGAAGGTTATCCTGTTCTGAAACCGCTGGGCTTGGGACTATGATTGGAACGTGGCTCTTGTGACTCGATGTCCCAACCTTCCCTCCTCTAAACGCCCCCCTTTGCCTCTCTTCGCAGTGGTGGCTTCTCGAGCCCCCAGGAAGGTGCTTGGTTCCTCCACTTCTGCCACTAATTCTGCGTCGCCTTCATCAAGGAAGGGTAAGAAAAGCCCTTGCAAGTTTCTGGATTAAGAGACACCTTCCTAAAAGGGTATAAAGCCTGGCATCTGGAGCCTCTAACCTGCCATGAAATTTATTTTTCTTGAGATTTTCACTCCCTAACTCCTTCCTTGCCCATGATATAATGAGGGGGACTTTAGCCTTTTGGCGGGCTGGGGAAGAGGTGGGGTCTTAAGAAAGAGAAATTCCAAGCCTTGGTGTTATGATTAGACACAGACACAGTTTATTTTCAAATGTAGTTTTCTTTTTCGGGTTAGTGTTTTTTGTTTTTCTTACTATTGACAGTTGGCTTTATCTTGTTGGACACCGTGTAAGAGCATTCTGACTAGATCAAGAATTAGGACGGGGCCAGGTGCAGTGGCTCAGGCTTGTAATCCTAGCACTCTGGGAGGCAGAGACAGGTCATTGCTTGAGCTCAGGAGTTCAAGACCAGCCTGAGCAAGAGTGAGACCCACATCTCTACTAAAAATAGACAAAACTAACTTGGTGTTATGGCAGGTGCCTATATACCGTAGTCCCAGTTACTTGGGAGGTGAAGGAAGAGGACTGCTTGAGCCTAAGAGTTTAAGGTTGCTGTGAGCCATGATAATGCCAGAGCACTGTACCAGAATGAAATAAACAGAATTAGGATGATGGCAGACAGTGCTAATCACACGGTCTTCTAAACAGTGTAAACGTTTTCCTGTTTTTGTTATTGCATGTTTTTTCTTTCTGTTTTCATTTCTTACTCTTTTTTTAACACCTGGAATTTATGTTGATTTTTTATTATTTATATTTTTGAGACAAAGTCTCAGTTTGTTGCCCTGGGTAGAGTACTGGGGTGTCCTAGCTCACAGCAACCTCAAACTCTTGGGCTCAAGCAGATCCTCTTGCCTCAGCCTCCCAAGTAGCTGGGACTACAGGCACTCATCACAACACCCAGCTAATTTTTCTATTTTTTTTTTCTTGTAGTTTTTGGCTGGGGCTGGGTTTGAACCTGCCACCTCTGGCATATGGGGCCAGCGCCCTACCCCTTTGAGCCACAGGCGCCGCCCCCAAGTTTTCTGTTTTTTATAGAGATGGGGTCTCACTTTGCTCAAGCTGGTCTCTAACTCCTGAGCTCAGGTGATCCACTCCCCTCAACCTCCCAGAGTGCTAGGATTATAGGCATGAGGCACCCAGTCCCCAGCTAGTTTTTTTTCTCTTTCTCTTCTTCTTCTTCTTTTTTTTTTTTTTTTTGAGACAGAGTCTTCCTTTGTCAGCCTTGCTAGAGTGCTGTGGCGTCACAGCTCACAACAACCTCAAACTCTTGGGCTTAAGTGATTTTCTTGCCTCAGTCTCCTGAGTACTTGGGACTACAGGCACCCGCCACAATGCCTGGCTACTTTTAGAGATGGGGATCTCACTCTTTCTCAGGCTGGTCTTGAACCCCTGAGCTCAGGGAAACCAGTTGCCTCAGCTTCCTAGAATGCTAGGATTAATAGGCACAAGCCAATGTGTGTGGCCTTTTTTTTTTTTTTTTTGAGACAGAGTCTCACTATGTCATTCTTGTTAGAGTGCCAGGCGTCACACCTCACAGCGCCTCCAACTCTTGGGCTTAAGTGATTCTCTTGCCTCAGCCTCCCAAGTAGCTGGGACTACAGGTGTCTGCCACAACGCCCGGCTATTTTTTTTTGTTGTTGTTGTAGCAATGGTCATTGTTGTTTAGCTGGCCCAGGCCAGGTTCGAACCTGCCAGCCCTAGTGCTTATGGCCGCGCCGTACCCACTGAGCTATGGGCACTGCCTTTTTTTTAAATTTAATTTTATTTTTTTAGACAGAATCTCACTCTCACTCTGGATAGAGTGATATGGCATCATAGCTCACACCAACTTCAAATTCTTGGGCTCAAGTGATCCTCTTGCCTCAGCCTCTCAGGTAGCTGGGACAATAGGTTCCTGCCACAATGCCCTGCTATTTTTAGAGACAGGATCTCGCTCTGGTTCAGACTGGTCTTGAACTCCTAAGCTCAGGTGATTCACCTGTTGGCCTCTCAGAGCGCTAGGATAACAGGTGTAAGCCTCCGTGCCAGGCCCCAGATCTCTGTTTTTAATCACAATAATTGCTGTATAAAACTGATAATATCGGCTCAGCACCTGTAGCACAGTGGTTATGACACCAGCCACATACACTGAGGCTGGTGGGTTTGAACCTAGCCGGGCCAGCTAAACAACAATGACAACTGCAACAAAAAATAGCTGGAGGTTGTGTCTGGTGCCTGTAGTCCCAGCTACTTGGGAGGCTGAGGCAAGAGAATCACTTAAGCCCAAGAGTTTGAGGTTGTTGTGAGCTGTGATGCCATAGCACTCTACTGGGGGTGACATAGTAAGACTCTGTCTCAAAAAAACAAACAACAAAAAATCCCTGGTAGTATCCCTATTTTAAACATGAGGAAATTTAAACTTGGGTTTTGTAACTTGCTAAAGGTCACAACTAAATCAGTGGACCTGGGTTTGAATTTGTTGCTGCTGCATATTTTCTAGTAGTGAAAGCATTTCCATAAGGTTTCTTCGAGAAAAATTAATCAAAGGATCACCATTTTTTTTTTTTTTGAGACAGAGTCTCTATCCTTCTCAGTAGAGTGCTGTAGTGTCATAGCTCACAGCAACCTAAAACTCTTGGGCTTAAGGGATTTCCTTGCCTTGGCCTCCCAAATAGCTGGGATTACAGGCACGTACCACAACACCAGGTTATTTTTTGGTTGTAGTTGTTATTGTTGTTTGGCAGGCCTGGGCTGGATTCAAACCCATAAGCTCTGGTGTATGTGTCTGCAGCCCTATCGCTGAGCTACAGATGCCGAGCCAGGATCACTATTTTTTAAAGGCTATTTGTCCTTCTTAAAAAGTAACAGTAGCTCACACCTGTAATCCTAGCATTCTGAGAGGCTAAAGCAGGTGGATTGCTTGAGCTCATGAGTTCAAGACACCCCCCATCTTGTATATCTCTACTATAAATAGAAAAACTGAGGCAAGAGGATCGCTTGAGCTCAGGAGTTGGAGGTCGCTGTGAGCTATGATGCCATGGCACTCTACCCAGGGCAACAGCTTGAGACTCTGTCTCAAAAAAAGAAAAAGTGCAAAGAATATAACTTTAGACAGTTTATATGAAAACAACTTTTGAAATTTTCTTCAATAGCTAGAGTTTTAGGCTGGGGGTGGTGGCTCAAGCCTGTAATCCTAGCTCTCTGGGAGGCTGAGGCTGGTGGATTCCTTGAGCTCAGGAGTCAGAGACCAGCCTGAGGAAAAGTAACACCCAGTCTCTACTAAAATTAGAAGATAACTAGCTGGGCATGGTGGTACACACCTGTAGTCCCCGCTACTTGGGAAGCTGAGGCAAGAGAATCACTTGAGCCCAAGTGATTGAGGTATGTGAGATATGATGACTTCAAGGCACTCTACCCAGAGTGACAGAGTAAGAGTCTGTCTCAAAAAAAAAAAAAACCAAACACCTAGCATTTTAGTTTAAAACTAAAGTTATACATAGATTCGCTACTGCTGGTCTTTTGTTCTTTACTTCATATAGAGGCAAGGATTGTTCCTCAATTTCTTTTTTATATTACTGTTTTAAAGTAATCAGGGGTGGCGCCTGTGGCTCAGGGAGTAGGGCACCGGCCCCATATACCCAGGGTGCCGGGTTCAAACCTGGCCCCAGCCAAACTGCAAGAAAAAAAAAATAGCCGGGCATTGTGGCGGGCGCCTGTAGTCCCAGAGACTCGGGTGGCTCAGGTAAGAGAATCACCTAAGCCCAGAAGTGAGAGGTTATTGTGAGCTGTGAGGCCACAGCACTCTATTGAGGGCGACAAAGTGAGACTGTCTCTAAAAAAAAAAAAAAAAAAAAAAAATCAGGAATTAGATTTCCCTTATGAACTGAAAAGGAGGTAAGTGCTTTCAGAAATGAGAACTTTTACATTACCTTTTTTTTTTTTTTTTTTTTGGGTCTGGGTCTTGCTCTGTCACCGGTGCTAGAGTGCAGTGGCATAAACATAGCTCACTACAACCTCAAACTCCTGGGCTCCAGTGCCTCAAGTGACCCTCTGCCTCAGCCTCCCAAGTAGGTGGGAATATAGGCCCTCACCATCATGCCCTGCTCATTTTTCTTTCTTTCTTCCTTTTTTATTTTCTAGAAATGAGGCCTTACTCTTGCTAAAGCTGATCTTCTCCTCTGGGCTGAAGCAGTCCTACAGCTTCGTGTTCCCAACGTGCAACCAACCAGCCTACATTGCCTCTTATGTGTGTTTTATCTAAATGATCTTATTAAGTAAAATTTTGGCAGTTTTTACTACTTGATGCTATCTCATATTAGGAAAAACTGTCAAACTTTAGTATGACAGTACATATTAAGACTATTTAAATAGCTTTATTTGGGGACAAAATATGAAAGATATTTTCTGCTTATAAAAGGTCTGTTATTGCTATTTTTCTAGAAAAACTATCAAACTGAAGTTTATTGATGAACTACAGCTTTATCTTCACACTGTTTTTTTTTTTTAGCCAGAGTCTCACTCTGTCACCCTGGGTAGAGTGCCATGGCGTCATAGCATATAGCAACCTCAAACTCTCGGCTCAAGCAATTCTTTTGCCTCAGCCTCCTGAGTAGCTGGGACTACAAGGGGCTGCTACAACACCTGGCTATTTTTTAGAGGCAAAGTGTCGCTTTTCCCTTAGGCTGGTCTTGAACTCCTAAGCTCAGGCAATCTACCCATGTCGGCCTCCCAGAGAACTAAGATTACAGGCATGAGCCACATCGCCCAGGCTTTGACACATTTTCTAATTCTTTATTATGTCTTTAAGCAGTGGTTCTTAACCTTCCTAATGCCACAGTGTATTTTCATTGTATAAAAAGGGGCCATGACCCACAAGTAATACCTTTGAGAATTTGATGTTTAAATAAAGTTGTTTAAGGAATGGTGATTGTATTCTTAGTTTCATCTGCTTATATTTATAGCTGAAAATAAGTACACAGGAGGGAATCCAGTTTGTGTGCGCCCAACTCCCAAGTGGCAAAAAGGAATTGGAGAATTCTTCAGGCTGTCCTCTAAAGATTCTGGAAAAGAGAATCAGATTCCTGAAGAGGCAGGAAGCAGTGACTTAGGAAAAGCAAAGAGAAAGTAAGTTTTTATATGCTGGAATATAAAGAAGATTTTATCTTCTTGAAAATAAAGTACAAATAGGATAGTGAGTAACTTTATAATTTATCTATCTTAATTGACAAGAAAATATAAGCTGAAAGTTTTTACAATTTGTACTAATTTCTTATTGTAAGTCACCCAAATTTCAAATAATATTAGTAAAAGATACTATTTTCACTCATTCCATTCACTAAAAGAAGATCAGTTCCGATTCATATAAAACTAAGTGCTATGTTATTAACTATGAACTTACTGTATTTATTACTGAATTCTTTTGAGACAGAATCTCATTATGTCATCCTCAGAAGAATGCTGTGGTGTCACAGCTCATAGCAACCTCAAACTCCTGTGTGCATTGATCCTTTTGCCTCTGTCTCCTGAGTAGCTGGGACTGCAGGTGCCTGCTGCAGTGCTCTCAGCTAGTTTTACTATTTCTAGTAGAGACCAAGTC